>VDFB02000363.1:79007272-79045227 GCA_007258455.2 Sequoia sempervirens | reverse complement strand
TTTTTAGATGTTATGGCTAATCTTATCATTCAACCTATTCATTAAATTTATACTTATATTTTATATTTTGAAATATTTATTTTATATATAATTTAGATTTTTTTTTACATTCTTTTAGATTACTATTATAAATTGACTATTATTTTCATTGTTTTAATAAAAAAGAGTTAAATTTTTAATAAATAATATTTTTTTAAATAATAATTTCTACATTCTTAATACATAAAAAATGTAATGTGCTAATATAATAATTAAGTTTTTCAATTTTACCAAGTAAAGGTATATATTTTTAGTTTCTATAAGATGCAGTTTGACTGAATGACTTTCCAATTTTACAAAGTAAGACTTTTTATCTCTTTTTTCATTAGTTTAGGTTAGTGGTATACATGGTAATTATTTTTATTGTTTTAATTATATTTTGATATTTTTAAATTAATTAGTATTTGAGCTATTATGCTATACTATCATATTTATTTATTTTATTAGGAATTTTAATAGTCACTATTTAATAAGTGAAAAAAATGTGTTGCTATAAGTAGGATGTTTTCCAATTTTATAAGTGTGAATAATCCATGTGATCTTTACCTTTCTTTTAATATAAACAAACTCATCATTATAATAATTAGGTTTTCCAATTTTACAAAGTAAGACTTTTTATTTATTTATTTATTTATTTTTTGCATAGCATTTGACTACCGATATAATTTAATTTTAAATGGTTTTGTTTAGAAAAAGCATAGACACCTCAACCCACAAAACAACTAAACAACTAAAAGGAGAAACACAAGCATAAACAAAGAGAGTGAAAGATAGATGGGCAACAACATAGAAGAAAAATACAAAACACAGAAGAAAAATACAAACCACAACAAAAATTGTTAGCCTTACCATCCAACCTATAATTTATAAATTTCTAGCCCCCAAAAAATTGTTGCTATAGATAGTATATATTTTTATTTGTTAAATATTTTTATCTCTTAGTTTTCATTTTCCCTACATACCATTTGACTAGCAATATAAATGCTTTAACTTAGTGTACACATCATTTTATTGAAATATATTTTATTAAAATTTTATGTTGGTTTCATTATTAGTTTTGATATTTCCAAAAGAATAATTGTTTAAGACATCCACTGTAATAATTAAGTTTAAAAATTCTCAACTCCTTTAATTTTTTTATTATCTTATATTTTAATTATTAATATAAATAATTTTAATTTTAATAATTTTCTTCTTGAATCAATCTTTTATTATGATTTTTAATTTATTCAATCTTTAATACTTACCTTTTTGATTAATCAAAATAAAAAAAAAAATTATCTCTCCTATGTATCAATGAATTATGGTTAATGTAAGCATGCAAGATCAAAATAATAAAAATAGGGAAAATAGAAATCTAAGTCTAAACTCTAAAAAAAAAATTACCACATTTTAATTAGATTTTTATATTTTAAAATAAATTAAAATTTATGTTATATATTTTAATATTTATATTTTTATTTAAAATTTAAATAGTCACTTCATGAAAAAATAGTGTTATAAGTAGCATATTGTTTTATTTTTTATAATTTTGAATAACATATTTTCTCTTAATTTTTGTCTCCTATGTTACCAATATAAATCATTTAACTTAGCTTGTCTATTTTTATATTTTCCATACTATTAAATTCAAATATATAAAATAATCTAATAACAAATTCAAATAAATAATATATTTTTAATATATTATATTATTAATTTAACAACATATTATAATATATACACTATATAATACATATGTAACATATATAATATCTAATATATAATTTTAACATCATTATAATATTATAATATATATACAATATATATGTAACATATATACCGTCTAAAATATAATTTAATATATTACAACTAAAGTTATAACAACAAATACAATCTTTAACTTAATCATTTGTTCTTCTTATACAAGAGTCCCCGCAGATCTATTAATGAATGTTTTATTTTGCAAGGGTTGATTTAGTGCTGCTGTTGATCTATTTCCTGCAAATATCAATGGTGCCCGCCATCCCGTGATTGGGAATTCAAGGATCATGAAATCATGGGTGGGTGCTACGTGTCCTATCCAGGGGATCAAATTTGAGCTATTGTTGACCAACTACCATTTGATCTGAGCTGTTCCCCGCCATCCCACGATGGTGCTTGGGTTGATTGCGAAATCATGGGCAGGCACCACGTGTCTCATCCGATGAAGCCTAGAGAGTAAAGGAAACACCAACCGGCTTTAAATGTATTAAGGGGCGGATTACTAAAGTGTTCTTGAGATGCACATGTTATAAATCCACAGATATGTTATAATCTAGTTGGAAAAGCTGCTCGAAGGTTAACAACATGGCTGGCGACTGTGTTAAAGGAACGAGATCAACGACGCCCGCTATCCCGCAATCAGCGATTACAGGGATCACGATATCACGGGTGGGTGCCACGTGCCCTTCATAAAGGATGAAATCTGCGTGACCATTGATGAGCTGTCTCTTCAAGATTGACGGTGCCCGCCATCCCGCGATTAGAAATTTTGGGATCGTGATGTCGCGGGTGCCTGCCATGTGTCTCATGCAATGAAGCCTAAGGAGTGAATGAAAGTGTTCACCGGTTTTAAATGTATTACGGGGCGGATTACTAATGCGCTTATAAGATGCATGTGTTTTATTTCAACACAGATGTTATGATTTTAAGGGAAAAGTTGCTCGACAGTTAAAGGAAAGGACGTCGACCATTTTTTAAGGAGCAGGCTTTATGGTAAAAAGATCAACGGTGCCCGCCATCCCGCGATGATAAATCAAAGGATTGCGATATCGCGGGCAACCGCCACATGGCATTCCTTCACGACTTATGACATAGTGGGCCCCTTTATTGCCGTGTTAGCGATTATGTAAGCCTGTTTTGAAGATGGCCGTCGATGATTTGATCAAACTAGAGGATCAATGACTCAAATTTAAATATGTATAAAATTATGGTTGGAGCCGTTCGTGCGGCCCACGAGTGAGTTTTAATGGCAGATGAGACATCCACTAGTGGAATTTGATTGACATAAAATTAATTTACTCGTCTCACTTGTATCACAAAGCATCCAAGTATTTCGTGAAAACAGTTTCAGAGCCAAAGGTGAAATTGCAAGTAGCTGCTGCCAGAAATTGGAGTTTGTGCGAAAAAATCCGTGAGTTAATTTTCTCTGTTTTCTAGTCATTTTGCACCTAAATTTGGGGAAAGTAAGGTCTAGTATGCTTGTCACCAAATTCATTAAAATATTTTCTTAGGCTAAGGCTATTTAATCATAAATTGTGAGGAATTGTGGTATTTTTATCACTCAGAATTTCCCTCCTATCTCTCGCTAGTCATAGCCAATTTCAAGTGTAACATTGTAGTGAGGCCCTAGTTTGTCTAAAATGGCACCAACCGGGCAGCACCTTCGCCACATTGAGTATTTGAAAAAGAAACTTGTACGATGATTTCCTAGATCAATTTCCATTATCAACAAATGACAAAAGGAAAGGTTTGTTGTTGATGCAAGGGAAAATCCTAAGGGAGGGGTTGGTGTGTAATAATTCTAACATTGTTGATGCTAGGGTTCCACTCACAGGCTTACGAATGTTCAGATTATGGTATGGACAGAGGAATTTGCCTCATCCTTTTTCAAATGGATGGAGGTACAACATGGGAAAGCTGGTTGTTCCAAATGTGTTCCCTGATGTGGACTTACTTAGAGCGGTGGCCATAAGATATGACCCTATCACACGGGTAATCAGAGATAATGATGGAGGGGTTCTATTGGAAATTAACAAAGATGTTATCCAACAGACTTTTGATTTGAGTGAGCCAAGTGATGACTTGGTTCCTATTAATCTTGAAGAAATGAAGGAGTATGCAAAATTGAAATCTCTTGTTAGGGTTAAGCTGCTTCCACCTCATTTGGTTAAGGTAGGGGATTCACAATTTCACATCAGCCCTAGTGACCAGGAACCCTTCAGATTGAATTGTTTTGGAAAGCCTTTCCTGGCTACTTTCTATTCACTATGTCAGATTTTGGGTTTCAGCCCTGGTGCAGTAATGCCGATTGCATACATATTCATGGTGGTACAAATACAACACCCTAACTTCTCTGTAACATATGACTTTTCTTCTTTTTTGGTGGAGAGGATAGATGAAGGACTGTCGAAGCTGCAAAATGGTGATACTGGTACTCAATTCTTTTGGTATTCCATGTTGATGCATATGTTCTTATTTAGGAATGTTGATTTCTTTGCTGAGAATATGAACTTAAGACAATCACTTAATGGAGAAAGATTGCCAGTATAGATATGGGCTGCAAATTTGTCCTGTAATAAGGAAAGCACCAGTTATGTGCAATTTGATAATTGTTTTGCTGCAAGATTGAGGGCTAGATTAATGGTAAATGTACCTAGGATCCCTCAGGAATTGCATGATTTCCTTCGGCCGAAGGAGAGAAAACCAAAATTGAGGGTTTTACATAACTGGGGTGACATTATCCCATATCTAGTCAGCACTGTCCTGAGAATATATGGATTTCAAAGAACCCCTCACATAATGCCATACAATGTGCCACCAAGACTAGGGTTTGCAGAAGTTATGTGGCAGATGGGGTGTATTTATGAAGATAACCTAACTAGAAAGGGGAAGGGAACATTTTTCCCTGATTATATAGTAGTGTCTGACTTTACATTTTCAAAAGGAGGCTGGACATATTTTGACAAATTCTTTATTGATTACCATATGAGATTTGGTCCAAGGTGACAACATGATCCTGAAGGTTTCTTTGCTCTTTTTAGACAAAGAATAAAAGGTGGAAAATTTGCACATGAGTTTAATTTCCCTGAGGACCTGATCAGGAATGAATTTGATTTAAATAGACAGGAATTGAACAAGGAAAAGTGGATAGCTTATAGTAAGCTACTGGATATTGTGCATGAAATGGATCCGATGTATGATCCATTGATGGAATTCACTCCATACCAGAAGAGAATTGACTTTTTAATGAAGAATTTCAAGGAGATAATAGACACCTTGACAACCAAAAAGATAAATTTAAGGCTAAGTCTGGATATGCAAGGACAAAGTGATATGCCAATTGAAACAAGGCTAGTATGTCATCCTACAGAAAGGTGACCCATCTATAGGAGGAAAAGGGATACTGGTAGTGATGAGGAAGAAGTAGACAGAAAAGGGAAGAGAATAATGAAGGTGCCTCACAACTAGGGACCAAATTCAAAGTACCTGTGGCTATCAAAATCATTGAATTAAAATATCTACCACAAGCAGTCCCCATCACCACCACCGAAAGCCAAGCCCTAAGAGGCAAAGACTATCACGCCGCACTGGTGATCTCTACGATGAAATTATTGTTACCGCATCAAGACATGCGTTGGCATGTCAGTCCTCCCAGGTCACCGAATTGGTTCTATCCGATTTGGATATGAAGGGTAAGAGTGTGCAGGATACAAGAATGGAGGCTTGCAAGGAGTTCTTAGATGGCAATGCATTTGTAAAGACTCCTGTATTCTTGCAATTGGCATGGAAGATGAAATTTGAGGAATATCAAAATAAATACAAGGAGAGAAAAGAACTAAGGCCTGACAGGTCAGATCAAGAGAATGATGAAGAAGTGAAAGCTGAACTAATGGAAGAGTTCAAAAACATCACTCCTGAAGAAGGAAGACAACTAGTGAATCGGGCTGGTGTTTTGATTTTTCCTGAATGGGACATCGCATGCGCGGCTTCAATGCCATTATGAAGTCCAAGAATCCTTTCTCGTGATTCTCACAGTTGGCGATACAAACTCGCCTTAGTGAAGAATATGAGACCTTGGCAACTTGGGCATTGGCTCCACAAGGAAGAAAGCCAGACATTGCTGATATTAATCCAAATTTCAAAGGAGGATTAATAATAAAGAGGGCTTCAAAGACTACAACAACCGAAGCCACTAGTTTAACTGTGAATGTGGCCAAGTTGGCCCAAAAGACTGCTGAAAGGGAGGAGGCTGAAAGAAAGAGCCTAATAGAGAAGTATAACATTTTAGTTGAAGAATATAGTAAAATGCAACAGAGGAATGTTGAGCTACAAACTGAAGTAGAAAGGTTCAAGTGTAGACATATTGGGGAAACATCCAATGCTCCACGAACCAGCACATCACCTCCCATAGCAGGGTCAATGCCTCCCGCTTCTCTAAATGTTTCTACACCAGGGTTTCCCATTCAAAATTCTGCTCTTACCCCTCCTCTAGAATAAGTCAATGAACAAACAAAGTGCTCTGTTGATCGAACAAACAGGAAGCTCATGTAGGAAATTGATCAATTACAACAATCACTAAGGGTAAAAGAGGAGGGTTTTCTTTCAAAAGAAAAAGAAATTGTTACTCTTATTTTGGAGCATTTAAATGGAAAGGTGGATAATAAACTGCCCTCTATACATTCTTTGTATTCTTTGCTATCTGAAGCAATAAATAATATTGATAGGGATAAGGAGATAGTGATTCCAATAATTCAAAATTGGATCCCTAGGGAAAATAATCTAGATGTTATGACTAAAGCCTCAAGGTTTGATGCAAATAATAGGCCCTAATCATTGAAGCCTACTTATATATTAGTTAAATCATTGCAAAGTTTTCAGACCTTACCAGATGATCTAAGTAGGAAGATTACGGAGTTGGTAAAGAACTTCAATGATTGGGGTAACACACTGTTACCTGATATAACTAATGAGCAGGGGGAAATCAAAACACTCCAACAATGGAAGGATCAAGCAAGTAAATCCATCAATAATTAAATTAAAATAATTTGTGATGACTCGCATTATGATTTGTTGGTAAATTGTATGGATAAAATTATCGGTACCAGCTCATTTTTGGAATCTTTTGAAAGAGATGCTAACGTAGCTGCAAAAGTATTTGGCCTTATAGTACGTGCTGGGTAAAAGAGGTGATTGATTTTGATTGCCAAGTGATCTAAGAATACCGTGAGGTGGGTGGCTAAGTATTTGAATGATGATGAGTAAAGAGTGGGCTACCCATAGGTGGAAAATCAGATGTTGCAGTTACAGTGTTTCCAGTTTTGTATGGATGACTTTCTTGGCGTGGGTTTCGTGTGGTTTTTTGTTATTGCATCAACCTTCCTCCATCGACATGATGAACGAGAATATGCTCCAGGATGATTGTCAAGTAACAATTTCTTTGAACAAGAATATTTTTCTGGGCGTGGTGGTTGTTGTAACAAATTTTGAATATCACTGTGTGCTCCAATTGGATCGGTGATGTGTACCTTTTGGTTTGGTGCTTATTTTCCTTCATTTTCTATAAGAAGGATTTCTGGCCGGCACGAAGTTAGTAAGTATGATAATCCTTTTGTCGAAGCTCCATATGAAGTTGCTGAGTGAGTTGTAAAGTCTGATGGTTTTAGAGGAATGCAATTTAGGTTTTGAGTCATTATGTAACAGGTTTTGAGTTCATAGAGATTTAATGTTGTATAACAGTACTAGCATTTGAGTTGAAATAAACATTTGAGCTCATGTCTCTCCATTGTACATGCATATCCGAACTTTGAATGAAATAACTAAGGGTTGTTTTATCCATCTCACTGTTGTGGTGTGTATGATTCTATTTTAGCTTTAATTCAAGGAATTAATCAAAATGCTTGAATGGGATTATAGGCAGATATGTGCTATATAAGGATTTGATAAGTAGTCTTGGGTTAGAATGCATACTGATGAAATTGTAATGCAATATTGTCAGGGATCTTATATGTGATGTATTAAATCTGTTATAAACCTATAGATGCTTATGAATTTGACTCCTGCAATGGATATATGGCACTGATCTAAGTTGTAATTATTCGTGTAGTTCAGTATTTGTTTGTCTTTGCCTAGAGCTTGCTACAAATTGCAAATCATTGACTATCTTATACAATGGATTGTGTTTAGTTATCTCACGCCCGTGATAGTTGATATTGTCTATGAAACGCCCAATTCTAGTTGATATTATCTTTATCAGTAAGTTGAGCTATTAAGTGAGATCATCCGCTATTGTTAATACGGTATATGGCCAATGGTGCAAAGGTTGTAAACTCATTAAGGATCAACAATTCCTCCCAGTCTTGCAGAGCCCCCGGCGTCTGCGCTTTAAAGTCCGCCGGGCTTGGTCCAGTCCTTCGAAGGCTAATTGATTGAAATCAGCACCCATAGGTATATTAGAAGACAAACCTGGTTACATTGTAAAGAACCAACATACACGCCAACCAATCTAACAACCACCTCTACAAATGACTTTTTAATCTTTATGATCACATGAAACATAAAACACACTAATTTCAAGGTTGTTAACATCACTATTGAAATGTTTTAATTTTTGACCTTCAAACATTAAAAAGTACATCATTAAATTAATTATGTAACAATGGCATAAAAAATTAAAACATCATGAATTAATTATGTAACCACATAAGTCAAATATAATTCTATCAAAAAAATTAATATCAAATAGATAATATAATGAAGTAACTTATACATTTCATCGTCATTGATCTTCATCCAACTCTTTGTCTATATCATCTGATCTGGATTCGACATTGTAAGGATTTGTCATATCATCATCATCATCAATATTAGTTTTGATAATGTCATCATCCACACGGATATCATCTTCATGAACATTAACCCCTACATCACCATGATCTAGTTCCTCCTCTTCGACATCTTCGTCAGGGACATCATCAACTAACCATTGATCCTAATCATCATCTACATCATCTTCTAGTTCTTCAGTATCTTCTTCTTCCACCGCATTATACTTTACTAGCCTTCCTCTTGGATCATGTATAACAACAAATGACCAACCCGGTTTACCTGGAACCTCTAAGTAAAATACCTGCTCACACTGGCTTGGAAAAACATAGGGCTCATTTCCAGCTTGCTCAATCAACCTTGTATTAACCATGGTAAATCCATTATCATGTTCAATAATAGTTCTCTCAGGATCATTTTCATTCAATCATAGCCTATACCATAGGATGACGAACAAAATTAATCTGAAGGACTTAAAGTCACACTCAAGTATATCATCCAAAATCCCATAGTATCAATTTTCTAAGACTTCTAGATGTATGTCGCTTCTAGATGAAACATTAGTCACATGAAAGACTGCAGTTATACCAAAATCACAAGTTTTCTTCATGTCATCCAACATTTTGATTCAAAATTTGCAACCATTGCACCACATAGCCTTGTGGTGTTTCACCTGCAATATGTCAAACATGTAAAAATTATTGCAATATCGTCAGTTGATAAAACATATTTATTCTTGGCCAAATGTATGCAAAGAAAATAATCTCAAGATATATATACATCAATATACTTGGAAATAATTAAATAATATGGGTGATTAATATATTTACACATACATGTTTATCTCTTAAACCATATGCTAAATCAATTTCCCTTTGTGTAACATTGGAATCTCCATTACAATGAGCTTCTTTAACCAATAAAGCCACACCTTCCCATGTTAATATGCAACCAGATTGTTGACATCGTTCAATCCATACCATCATCCAATCAAAATTGTTCGCGACGTACAAATGTAGTGCATCCCACTCTCGACCAACTGTACCAAAATAAATTAAAATTCACAATCGACGTATAATTAGTTAAATACCATAGTACACGACCTTAATTTATAATTGATGTATATTGAAGATTAAAAATTAAATAAGTACAATATACATAAAAACCATATGTAAAATGCATTCCAATTAATCTCCATGATCATTTTATAATTACCTCTCACTTTCCTCAATCTACCTTTCCCCAACAGGTACTCCCCTTCGAATTTGTTAATGGAGTTGGGATCCCAAATGCGATCTAAATGGATCTTTGCTGCAAACTTAGGAAGATATTCACTAATTTACACCATGCTCTGGTATACCATATATCCCTCCACCATAGAACCCTCAGGATGTGCTCTTTGTCTAACCAAAGCCTTCAAAAATGTCAAGTGCCTCTCAACCATCCACATTGACCTTGTATGTACAGGTCCACACAATTCAATCTCCTCAACTTGGTCTATGAGGTAGTGTACTTGTGCATTGAAAAATGTTGAAGGTAGACACTTTTGCATTTCACACATTAGACAAGGAATTTTTCTCTTCCAACAATTTATATCTTCTTTATGGATTTCTTTAGATGATAGCCATCTACAAGTGATTCAAGGCACAAATATATTAACCATATTTAACAAAAAATATACAATATATTACATAACAAGTAAAACAAATGTATACTATAAGATGTATACTAACAACTGGAACAAATCTCACTACTTTACCTCATGTTTCCAAGATCATATAACTTGATTGACATTGTTGTCAAAGTTGTCTGGGAGAGATAGAGGTAGAACGTACTGCAACAATTATAAAATGATCTTTTCATTATTTTTCCAAAAGTAGTAAACACAATACACTGAAAAGTACATGAATTATACAAGTGTATATAATATACCAGAATAATTACCTTAATGAAGGTATGCCAATCATGCGTTTTCATCCCTGACCCAAATTCACCTTTCTTTGTTATTATATTGTTTATGTTCGCAACAAATCTTGTGGGAAATCAAATTTTTTGTATGACTTCTTTTATAGCATTACTTTGTTGCTATGTTAATAACCAAGGAAGGGCACTTATATTAATTTGGTCTCCATCACTATTTAATTGAATGACATTTTTCATTGCATGATTGGCTTCCTGAATGTCACTACAAATTTTGACAATTTTTTCTTTGTCATGCCTTCCATCCAATATTTTCCATAACGCTTCTGTTATATTCTTTCTGATATGCATTGTATCAAACAATTGCACAATTTGTAGCTGCTCATAGTAGGGCAACCTACTAAATTGTCTAGCATAACTTTCTTAAGTCCCCCTCGTATTTAATCAATTAATGCCTTAACAACCTTCACATGAAGCTATATAGTTACAAAAATTAACAACGACAATCACACAATTACAACATGAGTAAACACAACACAATATAAAAAATATAAATTCAAACATATCATATATGATAGATAAACAATTTGACCGATGTATAACCTTGACGATTGATTCTATTAGTATTCCAACTTCCATAGGCGAGGTGTCATTCTTCGTGGTTTTGATATAGTCTCTTCTTTCCCATTGAAAATATGTTTTTCAGTAGTTCAATACTTATGATTTCTGTGGGGGAAGTGCCTATACTCATCAAACACCTGCTTTCCTAAACTTTTTGAACGATGAGATTTCATCTTTGTACCACAAATTGGACATGCAAATTTTCGCTTTGTTTAAAGACCTGCAAGATGATATATAATTGGATTAAATATGTCATTTTTTATAATTATATATAATAAATAGATTATTTAAAAATATTCATGATATCTACTTCATCAAATTAAATATTGTTAAAGCAAAAAATAATGTTATAACATACCACAAAAATGTGTGTTAAATTTCAAGTATCATGAATTGTCCATACAAGCATTGCATGGAATTGAAATTGTCTTTGTCCTATTGGTTCACTGAGACGCTTTCATACATAGTGACGCATTCCATAACTTTAGTAACTCGCTGATAAGAGGCCTCGATATACATACATTCATATCTTTCAATTGGTAATTTCTACCTAGTTGAATGAACATAAATATTACATAATCATTATAACCATTTTACTACAATATATATAAATTAATGTACATGACCATTGAATAAAAAAAATATAAGTCATTATGCAACAAATAAGACAAATGAGATGCTACTACGTTAAAGAAAATTGATGTAAACAAATACCTGGAACAATCATTGACAACATTATGTGCTCCCTCTTTATTGACATCCATGGAGGAATGTTATTGCTGATAACAAAAATAGGCCACACTGAGTAAATAGATCTCAGCTCTCCAAATGGATTGACACCATCTGCTCCCAATGAAAGCCTAAGATTACGAGGTTCTTCTTTAAAGTGTGGCCATTTTTCCTCCATGTCCCTAAATGCATAACCATCCACAGGCATTCGAAGAATGTCATCTCACTTCTATTTCATGCATGGTAATCCATAAATTGCGCTAAGCTTTCGCACCTAAATAATCATTGCATACGCTGGAATAATGAGATATAAACGAGAAGAACCTTGCGAGGCACCCTTTTTGTTACTCGATCTATTGATATCTTTTGATATGACATTAAGGCATTTGTTGCAAATTCTTGTTGTTTATGATATATAATATGATCATTGGGACATGCATCTATTACTTGATACTCCATTCAGATATCTTTCATAATGCTAGATAAATCTCGGTATGAGCGAGGAAAAATATTTGATGGTGGTAAAAAAAATTCACCAATCAATCTACAACAAAAAATAATTTGTTAATATAAAGAATATTAATGGTACATATTTCATCCTTTATTTACTAGTGATGAACTAACAATAATTAAAATAGATGAAAAAGATGACATATATGACATACCTTAGCATCCATGAGATTGCTATGTTTGATGAACCATTCATATTGTAAAGTTCAGCAATATGATACAACGAGAGAAGAGTTATTTGGGAGCCTTCATAAAGGGGCTCGTATGCCTTCTCAAGTACAGGTAAATCATGAACATCATCAAAGTCATCTTGATCATTATGATCAACTCTACCACTAAATATTTCATGGATCAATGTATTCTTACCATCATCTTCAATTGTGTTTTTGAAGCATGATCATCTTCTTCCATAGGATCATTAACTTCATCTTCGATATTCACGGTATGTTCATCGGCTTGCAAAACCACATTCTCTGGGCCATGATAATCCATATCATCCCTAGGGTGCCCCACCTTTATAATAATGATAGACACAAATAAACCATGATCATGATCAAGTGATTATATATATATATATAATGTTAAAACAATATAAACACATATAATGAACAACTTACCAATGGATGATAATCATGCCCCCCTTCAAAGTGACCATGCTATCTACAATGTTTCTTAGCTGTTGTGATTAAAAGTCATCTCGTATTTAAGCCCTTGCAATTATTGCAAGGACAATAACATTTCCCATCACCCTTTCTTTTCAATCTAGCCCACAATCTATCAAGTGTTTCTTCATTTTGTTCTGGACTAATATTATCTGACATGATTTTTCTATGCCAAGCTTGACTATTTAAATCTTCAAAAAATATCAAACTCACACTCCAATAATTTTTATTCATAGACAGGTAACATAATCTAATAATTCTGATATTTTACACCAAAAAAATTTGGCATGCAACCACCCCTGCAAAAGAGAAGATAGTCTGAAGTTAATGACCCCAAAAAACACTTTACAATGCTAATTCCAAAACTTATTAAACTCTGATTTTACTATGATTTCCAACCATTAAGACTCCTAAAATCAGAATATTGAACTTGGTCACAAAATTCTTACAACAATGGAGGTAGCGAGGTAGTAAGAGCAAGTGACCCATTCCTAAGGAGCAACAAGTCAGAATCATCATTGCTAATGTCAATACGGATTTATCCTTTTAGTTAAAGATGCAATGTGTCACTTCTTATGACGAGCTTATCCCCAGGGTCCTCAACATTGAGAGAGCCCTAATAAAAAGCAACGAAGCATTGGTAAGAGCATGATTAGGGTACAAACCCTAGGCCTCCGTGAAACATAAACAATAACTATAGTAGATTAGTGAGGTTGCAATACCAGAAAGATTGAGACATTGTAGGTAATAACAAAATCTTGCAATCTAAAGATTGTAGCCAATAGCAAGCACATTATGTAGCTTACTGACATTTGTAAATGCAATCTATGGTAAGAAGAATGACAGTCACTTGAGATGTTTTGAGATGTGACAAAAAAAGGCTAAGCAAAGGACAAGATAACAAAAACTCAAACCTTGCATAGTAAAGTGGAGATTTTAACAAGGAGTTTCCTTGCCCCTTGCTAACCTTATGGTTTTTCAAATATTTTGGTAGTGTTAGACAAGGCAAAATGCAATCAGGGAATGACTGTCCAAATGAATAATAGTGGTAATCATAGGTTCAATGTTTCTTCTTAGCCATTATATGTATAATGGAGGTAGTGGATTGCATGTTTGAGCAGTGTTTTGAGACTCATCAAAGATGGGAAATAGTGAATAATACCTTGTGGACTGTGAAGTAGTGTCAATAAGGTTGAAGGATCTTAAGATCTACAATACCATGAAACAATGAGTCCCTGTAGTAAGTAGGCAGTCTATAGGGCATGTTTTTATTTTATAGAAAGATGCTCATGAAAGGAATCTTCAGGTGATAGTGAGTGAGCTGTTTGAGATTGCAACGAGGGTGCAATACCCAGTCTTAAAGGAAGTTAGCAAAAGTAAATGTGCAAGAAAATTGGAATCGTACACAACACAATGTTATCTTCCATAATGCCTTGAGTTTGAAGACAAAAATCTCATTGTATCTTCATGATAAAAGTGGTGAGCTTAATGGTCAATCACTGGCAACCATGATTTTAAAACATGCTATTGTGCTTATGGAGGCAACAATTTAAGCAAGGCAGTGAGTGGTGTTTGGAACAATGGCAGGTATGAAGGACTTGCTTTATATGCATACTATGCAGTCTAGCTTAAGACAGCGTTCTTAGAAGAGATTGAAGGTGGATTATGGAACTCAAGGGTTACCATGAAAAGGATTAAAGCAAAGACTGAGATCTATTTAAAATCCATGGTCATGAAGATATTAAAGATGTTACATGCAAAACCCTAGTAGCCGGAGTAATGAATACAGTGCCAAAGAGGATAGTGTGTTGGGGCAGATTTAGAGATCTCCACATTATCTAATTACAGAAATACATCATTTATTTATTTTTTAATTAAAAGAAATCATTCTAAACCCTATATAGGATACATTGATACTTCAAAAGCCTCTGAAGGAATTTCAGATTATGCAAATATATGTCAAGTAACATTCATAAGGTTTAGAAAATCTTGATCACTCTCTAGAATAGCCCACTAAACATGGGTTGTGTTTGAATGCACTACATAATTGATATAACACAACCACTCTGCATATCAACCAGAGTTATAGGCTCTTTATTGCAACAAGAGGTAATCACTTTTCGATCATGCTATAATTACATCCTATCATGTTAAACTTGAGACAACCTGAATGCACCCAATGATGATTGACACCTACATTATACATGTAATACTCCCATGTTGATTGGTTCATTAGATACTTTTGATACTTTCGATATTGTGGACACTCTGTGATATTCTGTGTGGTTGATTTATATTTGATCATGTGTGGTTTCTTGGTTAATTTGGTTACTGCTCTTACATTATGTGTGTAGCAATTGATGATATATTATGCATAGATGATTTGATTTATTCTATAATGATAAGTTCTTAAATTCATATGCATTAATGGTATTATGTTTACGCTGACATGTTAGTATTTTAGGATGGAAGGACAGAGTAGTACCACTCGCTTGCGAGTGCCCTACTACCCCGCTATTTCCTTCACCATGTGTTTTCAATGGAGATTATATGTTACTTGACGTTTAATTGGTTGCAGGGATTGTAGGATTAAAAGTCTCGACTCCACCTGCTTCGGTAGGACAGGTCGAGCACAAATTAAGCCCAACGGGTACGATGTGGTTAAAAAGGAGTTGTAAGGAAGGGTTTCCCGACCCAAGTCCGTCATTCGTATGGGTTTATTGAGTCATGTGTTGATCCGATTCTGTCTTAATATTTCAATTGTGTTGAGTTAGAGGATTTAATTAATTTATTATGTTGGTTAATTTAATTAATTAAGAATTAAAAGATTAAATCTAAGTTAATTATATTTTAAGCTAAATGTTAATTGTTTGCAAAAGTTTGTTTTAATTAAATTTAGAAATTAAGTGAAATTATTGGTTTAAAAAGTAAATAATTAAAGTTACTTGAATTGAAGTTGAGTGGTGGTAATTTAAAGTAAACATAAAAATGATTAATTAAAACTGGAAAACCTGGTGGGAGTTATTCGGAGAAGAAAGTTATTTGTTTGGAAATCCTTTTTACGGAAGGGGGAGTGAGGTAGAAGGAAAATTTTCTTGGTTTTCAGAAACAAAAGTTACGGAAGGAGGGGCAGTATTGAAAGGGGGAGGAAAGCGTCAAGGTGGGGTTTCTTCTGCAGCCGTAGGACGTCAGGTGCCTCTCGAAATTTTGTGTTAATTGCTATGTTTTTATTTTTGGTTGGCTGCACTGTTGGTTGAGTTAAATTGTTTGGTTGTGTAGAAAAATTATGTTTTAAAATTTATGCCATTGAAATCTACAATTTTTCGTAAAGAATAAAAGAATATTATGCACCTATTTGTAAATTTGAAGTTGATAAAAGGGTTATTATTGGATGTAATTCCAGATCTTGCATTTTATTGTTTAAAACAATTATTCATCAATCAATATTTGGAATCAAGATTAAATAAGGGATTTTACCGTTTAGTGGGCAAGTACAGATTTGTTAGGTTAACTTCTTCTACATTTCCCAGAAAATAGTGTATGAGTTGGGTAGTTTTTATTTTACCCTGTGTACAAAGAAATCAGGTTGTCATACGGTAAACTTTATCGTTTATTTCACTGTATGAAATTCACTTTATATTAAGTAAAATTTTATTGCTTGATATAGGGCTTGTGTAGTTATTCTATGGTAGTGAAGGAAACTGTATGTGTTCGTAATTCGCGGGGTTACCATTGTGGACTTTGGCTAGGTTGTGTTTCTGGAATGTCGCACCTTCATGCCAGTATTACATACAATATGTTTATATATTTTATTTACTTTACCCCGTAGTATGTGCATACATGAGTTGTTTCAAAATTGTTCTGAATCGTGGAATTCGCATGATAATTATTTTCCTTTCAAATTGTAGTATTCTTTCAAACCCCGGGACTCTGTAGAAATCCGTGTATTCTATCGTAACCCTAAGCCTGTTTCAATCTCTATTTGGTTGCGTTCCGTGCTTTAACCTCGTCCTAGATTTCTGTGCATAAGTGAAGAGTGAGGTCGGCGGCGGCCAGAACTTTTGTGTTACTTTTTCCCATCCTCCATCTCCTGCGGCGGCGCACAGAAATTATTTCGCTTTTGCTTTAGTGCCATGTATAGCGGCGTTGCCTTATGTCTGCCATGTTATGTTCACAGTGTACAGGGTTCTGTAGTTAGTCTTCATTGCTTCGAACTCACAGGTTGCGAGAGGGTTGATATCTGTCGATAGCATTGTATCATTGCTTGTCAACGTGACTGTGGGTTTAAATTGAAATGTGGGTAGCCAATTCGGTTAATTCATAGGATAGGGATATTTGTTATAAACTGTTTACTTCGGCTTGGATGCCGCGGTTTGTTTGATCTTGGGAATACGAAATCTGTTTATAAGTTATGTGTAATATAACTGTAATATTGACCCGGTTTATGCATAGATGTAACTCTCTCTCCCTTGAAGAAAATTATGCGATTTAACCAAAATGGCTATTACTTCAGCATTTACCTGTCCTAAAATGAGTGTGTCACTACTAATTTTAATCAGAAAAAGAAGAATTTACTGTCTGTGCAAGTGAGAAAAAAAAAGCTCCTTCCACATGTACTGTTCTCCTTGGCGTTGACAACACAAAGCTACGCAAATTACTCTCCTTGTCGTCTATACCACCGTGTTGTTTATCCAGAGATCAAATGTACATTCGACTATAGTTATTAACTGTACATGAGAATACACTATTTTTATATATACGTATATACATATATAACTACATAATTAAATAATCCTGTTGTAATTTAATAAGTTTGATAAATTGTCAATAGAATTTATAGTGAAAGCTTATTTATATTTATACAGTTGTTTCCTTCAAGTAAAAGTTATATATATCTATTTATAGTTATTTGAAAAAATAAAAAATAAAAAATTTAAGCACGTCTATGTTAAAGGGAAATTGGATAAAATACCAATGGAATGAATTTAAGTAAGCTGCAATTTTACTGTAGTAGTGTAAATGCAAATAATTCTTTTATGGTTTTAGCAATTAAAGAATTTGTTGAGTCTTAAATTATCTCCTCTTGTGGAGTTATTCTGCGATTGTCTATTTCATCAGTTTGTTATTTGGGTTTTATTCTATTGTGGTGCGCGGTGTTTCGAAATCTTGGATAATTAATTTGGAATACAATTATGTAGAAATATATTTATTCTTATATATATATATAAGTAGTATTGGGATTAATTTAATATTTATATTAATATTAATGTCAATACTATGTATATATGTATGTGTATATATCATCGTAATTTGATTTGTCTAGTTAGTTTTAAATTGATAGTATAATAAAAGATAGGTTTTAGTTAGTTTCTTTTATTGAATATTGTGGATTATAAAGATGAGTGTAACCTTATGATATTGCATTGTAACCTTACAATGATGTATAACTTGGGATATCATTGGTCAAATGGTTTTATTGTTGTATTGAATAAATGTAACGTTGAGACATAGCATTAAATTAGATGCCTAAATTAAATGGATTTTTTTTTTTGTGTGTATCAAGACGTGTTTTATTGTATTATTATTTATGAATTCTTTTAATATCATTCCATGAATGAAGGGAATTTTTCTTTTATCGGGGGAAACCTTAGAAGTGTTTTATTTTGGTTAGGAACCTAAGTGATTCCAGAGGTGGGACAAGGTGGTTGCCTTTGATTTTTCTTTGAACTTAGACTTGAGATGTCTGTGGTTGGTTATACGTTTGGATTGTACCGAATTGTGGAAGTGATTCCTTGCAGTTGGTGAGATGGACATGCCTCACGTTTGATTGTCCTTTGATGTAATTATTTTATCTTGTACAATCCTTGCTGTTATTGTGTTGTGATTGAATGATTAGAGGGAGTGGCTCTGAGTGGGTGGTCGGCACACAAAGGGGCACCAGGATAGCCCTCATCAGAGTAGATTTAATAAGTGATAATTAAAATAATTAACTAGGATTGGGTAGTAACACACTAAAAAAGATAATTATTGCCTCGTCCGCCTTTGAGTGCTATCACAGACTAAAGGGGATTGAGAAGGCCGTGGTTGGCATGTTCGTTGCCTTTTCTTCGCGAAGGGTAACGGATCCACATGAGCAACCCTATGGGGCGGCGCCTTGAGACAGGTAGTCTGGATAACCATAGATGGAGGCGGCTCCTAGCGCTCGGATTGTCTGGATAATTCATCAGTAGACGGAGGCGGCGCCTTGCATTAGTAGTAGTCTGGATAATCCATGTAAGCCATGCAATGACACTCTCCTCTAACATTCATGTTTATGTTGTCTTTTGGAAATCCTCTGGAATTGGTCATTTGATTCGTATTGATGGTTTTTATTGTTGTTTGAATTTGAATGCTTTTAATGTGTTGTGTGAACTTTATTTAGTTGATTGTGAGGTTATGTTTTGTTGGTCTTGGTCGGGAACCTCTTCCTTTGCAACTCCTAGCACGGGGGTGGTCGGGTGGATCGTGTTTCGCACCCCGTTGGGATTTTCTCTTTTTATGCAGGTTCATTTTACGGTGCTAAGTTACAGTGGATTCTTGCTCGTGGGTTCCAGATTTATGTATTGATGTGATTCTTTTTATGGATGTATCATTCCAACCTAGTCGGGACAGTTTTGTATATTTTTGCACATGGTGCTATTGTAATGTAATCATTTGATGATGTAATGTACTATAATTGTAACCTCGGTCTCGAGGAGAATTTATAATGATGTTATGACTTGGTTATTATTTTATCATGTTTCCTATTTTGTTGTTACTGATGAAATTATTTTGGTAATTATTTATATTAAGTAACAACCTCGTGTTCCTCGAAGGATTAAGTTATGCAACTTGATTAATGATTATGTTAGGTTATTTGTTACTTTTAAAAAAAAAAAAAAATTGGTTGCATTTTACTTAATCCCTTTGGGGTTGCGTGGCGGGGCGTTACAATACAACCTGAATTAACTACATTATATGAGTGCCTCCATTTCTATCACAATATAGCCACATTAAACTCGGGTCACACATGAATGCATCCTGTATTTTTTATAGCACAACTGTTTCACATGACCAGTACAGTTATGGATCACATAATTACAGTCACAAGAATCTGTTCCTCTATTGTGATCTTATGGTGATTCCACACAACAAAATTTGGACATGAAATTCTCAAAACCCTTAACCTCTAAAAATGAAATCTGATGAGATGTTGCTTTAAAATATGATTTTCAAACCTGGAACTACAAATCTGACTTCACAACAAAATTCTATAAAAAGACAATGACTACCCTCAACCTAGCAATATCTTCTTGAATTTTTTCTAATTTTTCCCAAGAAAATCATCCTTAGTTCTCCACAAACTATCTCAAGTAGAGCAAAACACTGTCGCAATAAATCAGGCGTGAACTCACTTTTCTTTATGTCGGCCACAATTTGATTTTTTTTAATTTTTCATGTTTGTCAAAAATTCGACAAAAATAATAGCAAACATTTCGACGAACCCCAGGTTCGTCAAAATTTCGACGAACATTGGGGATAAACTTTCAAAAAATTGGAAATTACACATCAAATTTTACAAGCACCCGACGAACATCAAATTATACATATTTTTTCAGACAATTGCGTCGTATTTTGTAGTCAAATGTATTAGTGGGGGGTAATTAAAAACAACAAAAAATAGATTGAGGAGTTAATCATGAGGTTGAACGATCCTATAAGTTGAACTGTGGAAAGAATAGCACTTACGAGTTCACTTAAAGACATGTTAACACATGTAGATGCAATCAACAAACAATTAAGTGGTTGGGAAGATAGGAGGCAAGCGTGGACTTTTTATGTCGATAAATTATCAGATATAAAGAAATAAAAGATGAAAAAATTACAAAATATGATTTTTGCTCACTATTCACTGACCCATACACAAATCAAAAGCTTGACCTTAATGCCAAGAGGTTTCCTATCTATTGGTGCCACCACCAAGGGATTTTTGCTCACTATTCACTGACCCATACACAAATCAAAAGCTTGACCTTAATGCCAAGAGGTTTCATATCTATTGGTGCCACCACCAAGGGATTAGGAACAATTTTTGGGATAGGTGGTACATGGTTTTTGACTATCCACCATGCAAAATTGTGAATTCCCCCAACATTTATTGAGGAAACTCTACTGTGAGTTCATTCTCAACAAAATCCCCAACTATTTTGATATGAGGGACTTTCAGGGGAGAGGTGGAGGGTCGAAATAGGATAGACTAGGTGCACGAAAGGATCCTCAACAGTAAGGGAGACGAGCTCTCGCTAGGTCGGCTCATGAGCACATCGTTATCCCTTCCATCGCAAAGGAGAGTGCTGAGGTGGACACTTTGTAGTCTATCAATTCTTTGACCCAAATTATCATCCAACATGCTAGTCTTGTAGTATAGTGCCATTCAGGGGAGACTTCGAGGGGTAGGCTTCCACCCCATTCTTGTTAGTTTTGCGGGTTGGATTGTACATATGATCCCACAAATGCTTAGGAGGCTGGTGCACATGATACATCTGCAGCTATGGAGATGGCGATGGAAGATGACATTTTGAATGAGGCTTTGGGCATTGATACTCAAGTAAATGTTAGGATGTTCATTGAATTTAATTTATTAAATTTCTTTTTGAAATGTAAGATTAACTAATTTAGTTTAATGATTGTAATAAAATTTTAGGGTCACAGTGTTGATACTGGATATAGGGCCTCCACCTATTTATTACTCTAATGCATCTACTGCTGAGGTATGTAACTAGTAAACAATTATAAATATTATATGTGAATAACATTGTTATATGAATGATATTCTAATATCTGATTTTGGATGTTGAATAGGCTAATATTAGAGGTTTCACAAGAACACCTCCTAGTGCCAGTGGAGTTGTATAAACCTTCACGTAGGTAATAGAATAAAGAGTTTAACTAATGAATTTTACTTAATAGATTTGTGTAGTTTATATTCATATCGTTTATTACATTGCATTGCACATCTTTCAAACTCAAGGCATTACTTCACATTGCATATCTAATAACTAGATGTTGTTAGATGACAAATTTTCAATTACAATATAGTTGTTTAGAAAGTCAACATAAGCAATGATGCAATTACTTCACATAGCATAAGTAATAACTATGAGTAGCTACCAACTACATTTGCTTGTCATGGCATTCCATTAGACCACTTTTCATTGAGGCATTTTTTCAAACAGTTCACTACCTTGTCTATGTTATGGATGCTTGGAAAAAATCTATGAAAGAATAATAGTAAACAATACCATAGAAAACACAATGAGTTGTTTAAAAAAATGCCTCTAATAAATGTGGTCTCATGGTGATGTCCATCACCATGAGACCCAATTTCTTTGAGGCTTTTTTTTCAAACAACTCACCGCCTTTTCTATGCTACCACATTTTCCATACATGTCTACCAAAGCATTTTATCAAATAGTTCACTTCCTTGCTGCTATGGCTAAAAGCCTAAATCGGTGTTTTCCAACAAACTATGGATGCTTGGAAAAAATTCCTTAAAGAAATGTGGTCTCATGGTGATGGAATGCCATTCCATCACCATAAGACCACATTTCTTTGAGGCATTTTTTCAAACAACTCACCACCTTTTCTATGCTACCACATTTTCCATACATTTCTACCAAAACATTTTTTCAAACTACTCACTTCCTTGCTGCTATGGCTAAAAGCCTAAAATAGGTGTTTTCCAACAAACTATGGATTCTTGGATAAAATCTATCAAAGCATAATAGTAAGCAATAGCATAGACAAGGCAGTAAGTTGTTTGAAAAAATTCCTCAAAGAAATGTGGCCTCATGGTGATGGAATGCCATTCCATCACCATGAAACCACATTTATTTGAGGCATTTTTTCAAACAGCTCATGGCCTTTTCTATGCTACCACATTTTCCATACATGTATACCAAATCATTTTATCAAACTACTCACTTCCTTGCTGCTATGGTTAAAATCTGAAAATAGGTGCTTTCTAACAAACTATGGATGCCTGGAAAAAATCTATCAAAGCATAATAGTAAGCAATAGCATAGAAAAGGCAGTGAGAAGTTTGAAAAAATGCCTCGAAGAAATGTGGTCTCATGGTGATAGAATACCATTCCATCACCATGAGACCACATTTCTTTGAGGCATTTTTTTAAACAACTCACCACCTTTTCTATGCTACTACATTTTCCATACATTTCTACAAAAGCATTTTATCAAACTAATCACTTCCTTGATGTTATGGCTAAAATCCTAAAATAGGTGCTTTCCAACAAACTATGGATGCTTGGAAAAAATATATCAAAGCATAGTAGTAAGTAGGAAGTGAGTAGTTTGAAAAAATGCCTCAAAGAAATATGGTCTCATGGAGATGGAATTCCATTCCATCACCATGAGACCATATTTCTTTGAGGAATTTTTTCAAACAACTCACTACCTTTTCTATGCTACCACATTTTCCATACATTTCTACTAAAGAATTTTATTAAACTACTCACTTCCTTACTGTTATGGCTAAAAGCCTACAAAAGGTGCTTTCCAAAAAACTATGGATGCTTGGAAAAAATCTATCAAAGCATAATAGTAAGCAATAGCATAGACAAGGCGAGTAGTTTGAAAAAATGCCTTGAAGAAATGAGGTCTCATGGTGATGGAATGCGATTCTATCACCATGAGATCACATTTATTTGAGGCATTTTTTCAAAAATCTCACCACTTTTTCTATGTTGCCACATTTTCCATACATGTCTACCAAATCATTTTATCAAACTACTCACTTCCTTGTTGCTATGGCTAAAAGCCTAAAAAATGTTCTTTCCAACAAACTATGGATGCTTGGAAAAAATCTATCAAAGCATAATAGTATGCAATAGATACAAGGCAGTGAGTAGTTTGAGAAAATGTCTTGGAGAAATATGGTCTCATGGTGATGGAATTATATTCAATCACCACCAGACCATGTTTCTTCGAGGCATTTTTTCAAACAACTCACCATCTTTTCTATGCTACCACATTTTCCATACATGTCTACAAAATCATTTTATCAAACAGTTCACTTCCTTGCTGCTATGGTTAAAATCCTAAAAAAAGTTCTTTCCAACAAACTATGGATGCTTGGAAAAAATTTATCAAAGCATAATAGTAAGAAATAGCATAGACAAGGCAGTGAGTAGTTTGAAAAAATTCCTTGAAGAAATGTGGTCTCGTGGTGATGGAATGCCATTCCATCACCACGAGACCACATTTCTTTGAGACATTTTTTTAAACAACTCACCGGCTTTTCTATGCTACCACATTTTCCATGCATGTCTACTAAAGCATTTTATGAAACATTTCACTTCCTTGCTTCTATGGATAAAAGCCTAAAAAGGGCGCTTTCCAACAATCTATGGATACTTGGAAAAAATCTATCAAAGCATAATAGTAAGCAATAGCATAGACAAGGCAGTGAGTAGTTTGAAAAAATGCCTTGAAGAAATGTGGTCTCATGGTAATGGAATGCCATTCCATCACCATGAGACCAAATTTCTTTGAGGCATTTTTTCAAACAACTCACCACCTTTTCTATACTACCACATTTTCCGTACATGTCTACCAAAGCATTTTATCAAATAGTTCACTTCCTTGCTTCTATGGCTAAAAGCCTAAATAAGGTGCTTTCCAACAAGCTATGGATAGGGAAAATAGTAAGCATGATTGTAAGAAATATATAGTTTTATAAGTACTCAAAATTTTGTTCATTATCTGATACATTATAAGTCATGACGTGCATCACTATTGTAGTTTTTGTGATTTAATAATTTGTTGTTTTATTTTCAAATGTTGCAAGCAGAAACACCTCCAAATGTTCATAGGGAAATGGAGCTTGGTGTTTCTTCTAATATAGACTCCTCTATGCCTCTCATAGGGATATGAGGTAGATTAGTAAATTTCAATTTACATTCGTTGTTATAGCTGTTAGTTAGTGAAAAATGAAACCATTATTGATTCATAGTTTAATTTCTCTTTGGATGGTTTCTATAGGCCTTCAACATGCCCCAACATGTGCATGCAAATATTTCCTTCTAGGAGAGTGATAATCTAGAGGCAGTAACTGATTATTTTGTTAAATATATCATTTTTTATAATGTAATTTCTATATATTAATGTAGTTACTTGTTATTGTAAAAAATAAGGCTTGACTGGGAACTAAAACTTAGGAGGAGTAGCAGGAGCACTCCTCAAACTCATGGAAAATGAGTGACGGACTTATCACCATCCGACCAACCAACAAAGGGCAAGACTTTATTTCAAGGGCCTGAAGGGAAATGCCTTTTGATTCTAGGGTCCTTTGTTGTATGCCTATATGGCATTTTTGGACATATTTTGTATTGTATATATTTGACATTAATGTCTATATGACATTCTTGTAAGCCTATATGGCTATTTTGTATATGTTTTATACTTATATCGACACATATTGATGTATGCCTACATGGCTATTTGGTTAATACAAATATTTTTTATCGATGGTGTCGATATTTGCATTATAAATCCATGGTTCAATAGATATGAGTTAAATGTATTCAAGTGTATACAACTTATTTGTATACTTTGTGACTTACATGTATTCTAATGTATACTTTGTGACTTATGTGTTTTCATGTGTATACCTTGTATTCATGCATATACTTTCTATTAATGTGTACTATTTATTCATGTGTTTACTTCAAGGCTTATGTGTATTTGAGTACTTGTGCTTCACTTATTCACATGAATGCTTGACTTATTCATGTGTATACTTATTAATTGGTTAGCACTAGCATTGCTCATTACTGTCCTTCATGTTTGTCTTGGATATTTATTGATTGATGCTAAACGACTTTGTTAGTTGATGCTAAACAACTTCAATATTTCAAAAAATGATTCAACAACGATGTATCAATTACTTATGTGCTAATTCAATATGGAATCCAAGGAAGAATTTAAAAGGGATAAAGCTAGGAGGAGAGGGAAGATAGATATTTATAGTGTAACCTATTGTACATTCTCTATAAAAACCTCTAATGGCTCTTGTATTCTTTGCTATTCCATTTTCTACTTTTCATATCCCATTTTCATAGGTGGATCATCACTTCTCTCAATTTTTTTCCTTCTATTCTAGGCCCTCACCTCCACTTTTGGTATTATAAAATAAGCTCTAGTTAGTGGTGGGTACCCACTAAGATAAAAAGGAGTCATTAGTTTGTGGTGGGCATCCATTAAGATTCAATTTATTCTAGGACATTTGATATGATTGTGAAGGAGTAGGAATAGGGGTTGTAATATCTCATGTATCAACACATATTTATACCTCTTCTTTGGGATATTTTTAGCTTCTACTTATGGTCAAGGCTCTAGTATCAACATATATTTATACCTCTTGTTCATGATTCTCTTTAGCTAGGTCATAAGCTACCATGTGTGGGCTCATATTTCTATTGACCTATGATTAGGCTTAGCTATAAATCTTTCAATTTTTTTTCTAGAATCTTGAAAAAATTCCTCTTTACAATAATCATATTGTTGTAAGGGCAAGGAGGATAATTAAAAAATTTCTTTCCCTTTCTAGACTTGAGGATGATCATACAATATTTTAAGAGTCATGTGGTCTTCTAAGAAAGTTAAATAAATACTAATATTAATAATAATCAATTCAATGTAAGTATATGATCCACATAGTAATTGGATCATAACACATTTGAGAATGAAAAGTTTTAGGCTTTCCCAAACTATTTTGACACCCAGATGTTTTACCTCTTTCATGCAATCATATGCTTTTGGTGTGGAAAACTCAAACTTGTCAACTTTTGTGTGAATCTTTCTCTTTTCCTTTGTTTTGCATGCTTAAGCTAGTTCAACGTATCTTGGAGTGATACGATGTGTTTGGGTTTGAAAAATGACCATGCTTAGCATAAAAATACCCATCCATACATGTTAGAACAATCTGTTTGATCATATGAGTTGCAGAAAAAAAGTTGCACCACTTTGCAACTTTACACTGCTTGCATTTGACAACTTTTTCTTCAACTGAAAAGTCATCACCATAGGAAAACACTTCCGAGATAGAAAAAAATGAGAGAGGTTATTATAGAGGGCTCCAATGCGATCTCGTAGGCTTAGACAAAGAGTTTGTAAGCATCATGGTTTCTGAGTAATAACCTGTCAAAGATTGTAGCCATTTTGCACTTTAGACTCTTAAGGTATTAAGCCAGTTGAATGTAGCTCAGAGTGATTCGACGTGTTTGGGTGTGAAAGAGTACCATGCATAGCGTAAATGTACCCATCCATATGCATTGGAATAGTCTATTTGGTCACATGAGTTGCAGAATGAAAGTTGCACCACTTTGCAACTTTACACTGCTTGCATTTGATAACTTTTTCCTTAAATTAAAAGTCATCACCACGGGAAAATGCCTTAGAGATAGCAAAAAAGGAGAGAGGTTATTGTAAAGGGTCTCAATGCAATCCCATAGCCTAAGATAGATAGTTTGTAAGCATCACGGTTTCTGAGTAATAGCCCGTCAAAGATTGTAGACATTTTGCACTTTGGACTCTTAAGGGATCGAGTCGGTTGAACGTAGCTCAGAGTGATTCAGCGTATTTGTGTGTGAAAGAGGACCATTCCTAGCCTAAACATACCCATCTGGTTGCATTGGAATAGTCCATTTGGTCACACAAGTTGCAGAACAAAAGTTGCACCACTTTGCAACTCTACATTACTTGCATTTGAAAACTTTTTCCTCAACTAAAAAGTCGTCACCATAGGAAAATACCTTCAAGATAGAAAAAACAAAGAGAGGTTATTATATATGGTACCAACACAATTTTGTAGCCTTAGATTAATATTTTGTAAGCATCACGATTTCTAAGTAATAGCCCATCAAAGATTGCAACTATTTTGCACTTTGGACTCTTAAGGGATTGAGCCAGTTGAATATAGCTCAAAGTGATTCGACATGTTTGGGTAAGAAAGAGGACCATCCCTAGCATAAACATACACATACAGAAATATTGGAATAGTCTGTTTGGTCACACGAGTTGTAGAACAAAAGTTGCACCACTTTGCAACTTTACATTGCTTGCATTTGACACTTTCCATCAAGCGAAAACTAGACACCATGGAAAACGACTTCGAGATTAAAAAACAAAGGGAGGTTATTTTATAGGGGCATAACACAATCTCATGGATTCAAACAAAGAGTTTGTAAGCATCACGGTTTCTGAGAAATAGCTTGTTGAAGATTGCAGCCATTTTGCACTTTGGACTCTTAAGGGATCAAGCTAGTTGAACGTAGCTCGAAGTGATTTGGCATGTTTGGGTGCGAAAGAGGAACATGCATAATGTAAAAATACCCATCCAGATATTTTGGAACAATTCGTTTGGTCATATGAGTTGTAGAACAAAAGTTGCACCACTTTGCAACTTTACACTACTTGCATTTGACACTTTTTCCATCAAGTGAAAACTGGACCCCACGGGAAAATGACTCTGAGATAACAAAAACTAAGAGAGGTTATTGTAGAGGGGCCCTATGTGATCCCAATGCCTTAGACAGAATGCTCGTAAATGACATGATCTTTTTAGGTAACAGGGCGTCAAAGATTGCTGACCTTTTGATATTTGGACTCTTAAGTGATTACGTTGCATGAATTACAAATTTTTGAGGGCAACAATACATTTCAAAATTTTAGTAAATATCATTACAAATGTTTGAGGGCAGTAATAAACAGGCACTAGGGAACTAGATCCCAAACCCAATTGCAAATGTTTGAGGGTAGCCATGAATTTTTAGTTGGGAAACATGTGTGAAGAATTTGTGGGGTACTTGATTTAATTCATGTTACTTGAACAACATGTAACAAGTCATATATGCTTCTATTACTTGTAAATGTGATTATTTTAATGACATGACATTATTTTATGACATTATGCATAAAAAATGTTTACAAATTGAACTTCTTAAATGTTTATGTGAATAGATGGTATACTATATTGATATTGATATATAATCATTAGGTTGATTTGTTTTAATAAATGAAGTTTTATAATAAGTTAGTCAAGTGGTGCTAGTTATAATAGGGAGAGAATAAAAGAAGAAAAAGAATGATTGGTAACCATCAATGGTTATTACACTCACTATATTAATAATATGATGTTTACAATAAAACTCTCTTTATTTGGCAGTCTTAATTCTTATGTGTGTGTTACAATTGTCTAATATGCTTCATACACCAATATGAAATCCAAGTGCTTGTACTTTTAGGCATAATGCTTTCTCAGAATTATCAAGTGGTAATACAAAATCATGAGAAAAAAATAAACCTATGTGAATTCCAACACCCCACTTAAATGAAAATTCAATCAATGTGCCCCATTTTCACGCACACAAACTCAACTTATAAGATTCTCTTACAATAACCAAAAATAGGATTCAAAGATGCCTTAGGTACTCTTTTCTCATAGATCTTTTACAATGTCACTCATAAATTCTAAATGATATTATAGTGTCTACATCATAGGTGCTCATGATGAGGTTAACTTCAAATGAATAATTTGAAATTCCCTCACTAAGCTTGGAACACACTTTTATAATATCTACATAATAGGTGGTCATGATGAGGTTAACTTCAAATGTATAATTTAGTACCATCTACTAGTCTTAGATTTGGCATATACTTTATAACTTCATTTGAATTTACTAGCTCCCACCTAAACAAAGAAAAGCGATTGTAAATATTAATAATCACATAATCACATAATCAATTCAAATAAACATGTGATATGTCAATAATCTAAAACTTGTGTGTTAAATTATGCAATATCTTATAACTTATCACAAGTCAATCTAGTCCATTGAATATCTTAAAAAGTAATTTTTATATGAATATCAAGCATACCTCCCATCTATCAGGATTAAACTTTAGAGGTTCCTTGAAGTAATGAGGATCAACATGAATAGAATGTAACCAAACTATTACTTTCCAACCTTTTGGAAACTTGTAACCTATTATAAAACAACACAATTTAATCTTCCACTTAGTTTAATAATCTATTGAGAATATCCTACATTTTTTTTGCATATTTTTGAGAAAAAATTAAAATACCATTGAAATCTATATCATTTGCCACAGTTCTAAACATAAAGTGTGCTACATTTACAAGTTTAATAACTTCAACAACCACCTAAATACATGGTATAAACATTAGATGATAGCATTGGAATCATACAAATTAATGTGCATACTTACAAATCAATAAGAACCAATGTGCATACTTACAAATTAATCCAACAAACCATTTGGGTTTGCTCTACTATTTATTGTGTCAAGTATTGCCTCATGGTTAGACTCACACACCTTCCACAATGTCTTGTTCAAAGGTCTACCCCCATATTTGATCAAATGAACATTGGATTCCATGTCAAGGTTTGAGTAATGAAGAATCTTTCGATGTGTGTCAAAGTCCTGAAACAACCAAAAATTAACACTCTTATGTGGGTACCTTTTAAACCACATTCCAATAACAACCACTGAGCCTGTAGGGTATTCGATGTTTTCTCCATCTATAACCGAGGCCTCCAATTTATTTTTGGCCTCAACACAATGACACAATTCCCTTTTTGTTGTCTTCATCTGCAATAACTACATAAACATGCCCTACATTAATGTGTAGAAAATTAGATGAAATTAGTCAACATTATAAATACACTACAAAGTAAGATAACAATTGGAATTTCAAAAACTATGCAAGTAGATATATTACCTAGTTGAACTAGATTTGATATATAGTCAAATTCAATCGATGATTCCATTTGTGTCAGTTTCACTACCGTCGGAGGGTGATACGTGTGAAGTGGGATAAGATAACTTAACCACCATTCGTCAACCCACTCCTTTGACTCCCACTCATCCCAGGCTTGCATTGTACATGTTCATAAAAAAAGCATACCATCTTCTACATATGGATACTCCATGAACCTGCATTTGAGCTAAGGAAAGAGTGTAGCTCACTCAATCCTGTTAATGTACAAAAACCCTCATATGGTGCAATGTTAGTATCATCTATCAACCAAAAAAATCTATGAATTGAAGACTTACCTTCATTACCTGGACCCATCAAATTATTACACCACTCAATGATTGATTTTTCATCTATCAACTTTGCATTGTCTTTATACTTTAACTCTTCTCGTGCTAATGCTCTTTCAACACATGCTCTTGCACCATCATGCTCCCCCTTTGCATGCTCGACCTCATGTAAAAGTTCCACATATGTTGAACACCTATAATGACATGCATCCTGATCAACCAATAGAACATCTATGAGTTCTTGAATTGTGCTACATAGTTATGTGTCCATATTATATGTTGATTGTATGCTATGCCCCTCTGAGCCAAATCATTATAGAACAACTAGAAGCAACCTTGTACAAACTCTGGAGAATGTGTGCGATCATCACTAATATAAAACTGGTACTCCCTCAATACATTCCTTTGGTCCTCTGTACTATCATTTGCATGAATGAATGCTATGAGAAAAAATATAGAAACTTGTGTGGATTTGTAATATTGTAATTACACCTCACACTGTGGCTGTAAAGTGTAGTTCTTTGCAAATTCGACCATTGAAACTATGCTACCAACTAGAAAGGTGTCCTTGGATAACTTGAATTTCAAGTGCAACCATTGAGCTCTATGGGTATGCCTTGCATAATCATACACTATACTGTGATAAAATGTACATATATTGATACACTGACATCTTTTGAATAACCAAATCACACCTTTTTTCTTGATTACCATCTTTTGTATTGTATGCCACTGTTTTATACTTACGGAACTCTACTAGTTTCTTTCCAATCGCATGCATGCTTTCCATATGTTGACATATTGGCATACATTGCAAGCCACCACAATGCTAACACGAACCATCCAAGCATAGTTTCTTGTAGAATATTTGGCCATCCTCTCTTTCATATAATTTTTTTGATAAGAGCTCTCTTGAAGATGCCGGTGGGGCATGTATGCCATAATCCTACAAAACATTGTTAGTATGCAAATCTAAACATATAGAATGATAAACATCATAATGGTTAGAAAATTCAATATGTAATCTACAACAACAAGTAGTGCATGTGTGATTTATCTTGACATAAAAATCTTTAAACATTTCAAAATATCTTTGAAAATTTTGAATTTGAGGATAATCCTCTTGAAATTTATGAAAAAATTGTGTTTGATTCATATCCAAAAAATGCTTTGGATGTGGCTCACGGTTTTGACTTCTAATTCTCCTTCTTAACACATCCCTTTGTTTTGGAGATGCCTTGTGTTATTCTTCCAATAGTCTTCAATTAGTGATCTCAATGCTTCAACAAATACTTTATCTTTTCATGGGAGTCTCCCTAAGAATGCCCATAATTTAGTTGAATTGGTTTCCTCAATTCTTTGGCGCCTTTGAACAACTCTTGATAAAAAAATTCTGTTAATTCTCAATTGTTGACTCATCTTTCTAATGAGACGAGATCTCCTTGTTTGATTACTTACCAAAGTCGATGTAATAATACATCAAGTGACATTACTATATTTTGAGTGTAAGGTCTTACCCACACTCTCATAAGCATCCATTATATTCTTCACAATAGTATTTTCACTTGAAGCATTCTATGTTCTCAACCCAAGAATCTTCATGATGTTTCTATACTTTATACCTCACATCATTTCAACAAATAGTTGACATCTTGCGGTCTCATTTAACTTTTCAAAGAGAAATCTCCAAATCTTATTAACATATCTTCTACAAGTGTGTTGTGAAATCTTACCTTCCATTGGTTGCAAAATATTCTCATCAATATTAATAAAAAACTTTTACTTTCTATACAAAATTCTAGGTGGTGTTCTCCTAGGTACATACATGTCAATATTAGGAATTTCACCAAAATTTGAGTGAGATGGGATAGATTGCATACCTTCGATCGAGGGTAGAATAGATGACATACCTTCAGGTTTACATGGGAATGATGGCGAACCTCCTTCCTCAAATGAAAATGATGATGTAATCTGAACTTGAGATGTGGTGGATGGTGTCCCTCCATATTCACTTGCGGTAGATGGTGTCCCTCCGTATTCATTTGTGGTAGAGGGTGTTTCTCCAACTATGGTATTCAAATATGTCATAGCACGATGCTTTTGCATTCATTACTTTTGTGCCACTAATTCCTTTTCTATTTTTGATGGTTGAGGTTCCTCTTCAATTGACATGTCTTCATCAATCGTATCCAATTTCTTCTTCTGATGATGCTCCCTCATTCATTCTTTTTTCTTTGCTTTATTAGTTTCATACTCTTCCTATGTTGGTTTATTCCATGTTCATTTCCTCAGAATGATAGATAATTTTACCTGTAGCATGATAAAGAGACAAATATTAGTTCCTAAAAAATGAATCCATACAAATAAATGAAATATATGTCATTCAAGGCTTCATACAAAATACTTACAATCATCCTATAGAAGAGTATTTCTAGCATAAACAAAGGTCACATGAATTTTTTGATGGAATGCCTTAAAGAAATGTGGTATTGTGGCATGCCATGATTGCAAGATAGGCACAAAATGGAAGCATGGACATGGCATGTGAATTGTTTGACAATAATGTTTTGGTAGACATGTATGCAAAATGTGATACCTTTGACAAGCTAGTGAGCTCACTAGCTTGTCAATGCTCACATGAATTTTTGGATCCAATGCCTTAAAGAAATGTGGTCTTGTGGCATGCCATGATTGCAAGATAGGCTCAAAATGGAAGCATGGACAAGGCATGTGAATTGTTTGAAATTAATGTTTTGGTAGACATGTACGCAAAATGTGATACCTTTGATAAGCTAGTGAGCTCACATTAATGTGGTACCACATTTTGCATACATGTCTACCAAAACATTAATGTCAAGCAATTCACATGCCGTGTCCATGCTTCCATTTTGAGCCTATCTTGCAATCAACGCATGCCACAAGACTACATTTCTATAAGGCATTGGATCCCAAAATTCATCTAAGCATTGACAAGCTAGTAAGCTCACTAGCTTGTCAATGTGGTAGGGTTGAAAAGGTAGGGGGCTGTTTGAAAAAATTCTTCATAGAAATGTGGTCTCACAGTGATGTACATCACCACGAGACCACATTTCTATGAGGATTTTTTTTAAATATCCTCCTACCTTTTCAACCTTATGGCATTTTGACAAGGTATGGGGTTGTTTGAAAAAATACCTTATAGAAATTTGGTCTCACAGTGATGTACATCACCGTGAGACCACATTTCTATGAGGCATTTTTTCAAACAACCCCCTACCTTGTCAACCCTATCGTACTGACAAGCTAGTGAGCTCACTAGCTTGTTAACACTCACATGAATTTTTGGATCCAAATCCTTAAAGAAATGTGGTCTTGTGGCATGCCATGATTGCAAGATAGGCTCAAAATGGAAGCATGGACAAGGAATGTGAATTTTTGACATTAATGTTTTGGTAGACATGTATTCAAAATGTGGCACTTTTGACAAGCTAGTGAACTCACTAGCTTTTCAATGCGGTAGGGTTGACAAGGTAGGGAGTTGTTTGAAAAAAATGCCTCATAGAAATGGGGTCTCATGGTGGTGAGCTCACTAGCTTGTCAATGTGGTAGGGTTGACAAGGTAGGAGTTGTTTGAAAAAATGCCTCATAGAAATGGGGTCTCATGGTGATGTCCAATTTCTATGTACACCACCGTGAGACCCCATTTGTATGAGGCATTTTTTCAAACAGCCCCCTACCTTGTCAACCCTACCACATTGACAAGCTAGTGAGCTCACTATCTTGTCAAAGGTCACATAATTTTTTGGATCCAATGCTTTAAAGAAATGTGGTCTTGTGGCATGCCATGATTGCAAGATAGGCTGTAACTTTCCCCATGTTGCTAACTTAGGCTTGAATAAAGAGTCTTGTAATAGTGGAGAGAAGGGCTACAATCCCTTGTAGGTAGACTAATCAAGGAAACATTAAAAATATATCACAACATTAGTGATGAGGTAAGTTTAGAAATAGATATGAAAACCAAAATAGATTCAAAGATCTATCAATGTGGGAGGAGTATATTCCAATTTTTTAGAGACATGTATGGAAAATTTAATAGCATAGACAAGGAAATCAACTGTTTGAAAAAATTCACATCACCATGAGACCCCATTTTTTTGAGGCATTTCTTCAAATATCTGATTGCCTTGTCTATGTTGTGTGATAAAATGCTTTGGTAGACATGTATGGAAAATTTGGTAGCATAGACAAGGAAATCAACTACTTGGTAGAACTGTTTGACAAAATACCTAAATAAGATATGTCCTCATGGAATAGAATGATTGCAGGATACACACAAAATGGATTTATTGAAAAGGCTTTAGAAAATTTCAAGCATATGCAATTTCTATGTGTAAAACCAAATTCCACTACATTTTCCAACATCCCCCATGCCTATACCAAAATGAAAGCTTTGGAAAAGGGTATGCAAAGCCATAGAAAAGAATTGAGAAATGATGTATTATTTTACACACTTATAATTTCTCTCATATATATGTGTATACAAAATGTGGAAGCATACACAAGGTAGGTCAATTTTTTAACAAAATGCCTCAAAGGGATGTGGTTTAAAAATGTAATTGGAAAGTGTAAATAATTTTGTAGTTGAAAATGCGCATTGACAAGCTAAAGTTATAATGACAAACAAACAAGGATGAACATGGAATATGCAAAATAACAAAATAAAAGCAAGCCAAAATAGAATGAAATAAAATATAAATAAAATGTGCAAGGACTTCACATACCTAAAAAAAAAGATTCAAATGGAGGAGTTCTACCCAATTATGTAGCCTTTGCTTCTTCTTGCATCAAACTCCTCAAAAATCTGAGTTTTTCAAAAGCTTGTTTCCTTTTCAATGTTCAATTTTATATCACTCTTGAATAGAATTGAGACTTGAATTGATATATATATCAAATTCAATGTGAAAACTCTACTAGTTCATGCAAAGGTGGTGGAAAGATCATAAAAAAGGTGGTAGAATATAAAAAACTTGCATGCACACTTCACAAAAGCATCAAAAAGCTTCTCTTTGTCAAAACACACGCATAACTAAGAGAATATGTAGAATTTAGGCCTAGAGATCATGAGTATATTGAATTTTTTACCAGTTTTAGAGAAAGACAAAACACACTCACATTATAACATCCTCATGTTATAACACGAGCATGTTATGTCTTGCTAAACAAATGACTACATCTCAACTTCTTCAAAACGTACTCACATTATGAGAAAGTTGATTTTCTATATAGGTTTCTTTTCTCTCTCTCTATCCCTAGGCATCCATCCCCATTAGCCATGTAGGTCTCTCACTTATCCCTAAACCCTCAACCCTAGACACTATTCCTTAAACCCTAATCCCTTAAACCTTAAAACCTAAATCCTAATCTCTCTCTCTACATCCTACCTATCTCTCTCCCACTCCCTCTCTCTCTCAAGTCTCTCCCTCCTACCTATCTCTCTCCCACTCCCACTCCCTCTCTCTCTCTCACTCCCTATCTTTCTTTCCCCACTCTCTCTCTATCACCCTCTATCTCTCTCCCACTCTCTCTCTCTCTCTTCCTCTCTTAGGTCTCCCCCATCCCTCTCCCCCTCTCTCCCCTCCCACCCTCCTCTCCCTCTCTCTCTCTCTATCTCTCCCACTCTCCTCCCTCTCTCTCTCTCTCTCTCTCACACACACTTCCATCTCTCCCACTCTCCTCTCTTCTTTCAATTCCTATCTCTCTCTCCCATTCTCCACTCAAGAAAACCTCTCTTTCTCTCTCTAAAGCATTCCCTCCTAATTCCCTCCTCTCTTTCAAGTCTCTCTCTCACTCACTCCCTCTATCTCTCTCAACCACTCTCTCTCTCTCATTCCTCTATCTCTATCTCTCTCCCACTCTCCCTCTCTCCTCACACTCTCCCACTCTCTCTCCCTCCCACTCCCACTCCCTCCCTCTTGAGTCTCTTCCCCTCCCACCCCCTCTCTCTCCTCTATCTCTCTCCCACTTCTCTCTACCTACACACAATTAGAAAAACTCTCTCTCTCTCTCTCTCTCATTTCCTCTCCATATTTTCATCCCTCTACTCCTGCAATCCTCAACTCCTATATTCCTCTAATTCTATACATTGGACCCTCAACCCTAATCCCCTCAATCCTATACCCTAAACCTTAAACCTCTAATTTCTCTACTCCTTAACCCAATAAATTCTCTCAATTCTCAACCCTAAGCCCTTAACCTTATACCCTATACTCTTAAACCATTAAAATATCACCTTCAACCTCAACCTCACAACCTCTTAAAACTCCAAACCTTAAACTTTCCACCCTCTACCCTAAACCCAATAATTCCTATACCCTCAACTCTAACTCAACCCTATACCTCAATCCCTCAAACCCTTAAATGACTCCTAACCCTATAGGGTCATCAATCCTATACCCCAACTCTCTCTCCTCCTCTCTATCTCACTTCTCCCTCCATCTCTCCCTTCCTCTCTACCCTAATCACTCAACCTTATACCCTCAACACTCAATCCTTAAACCCTCAACTATCAACCCTTAATCCCTCAACCCTAATCCATCAACCATTAACCATTAAACCATAATACATCAACCATCAACCCCTAAATCCTAATCCCTCAACCATCAACCCTTAAATCCTAATCCCTAAACCCTTAATCCCTTAAAACATCAACCCTCTACCCTCTACACTATACATTTAACCCTGAACCCTCAATTCTCAACCATCTAC
>VDFB02000363.1:78884650-79004197 GCA_007258455.2 Sequoia sempervirens | reverse complement strand
TATTTTCATTTGGTACATTCATGTTTGACATGTTTTTGTTTGATATGTATTGGTTTGGTGAACTAGTGCTGTTTTGATAAAGACTCATGCCCTAATTTTTTGTTTGATAGATTGATAAGTTTCAACATTGATTGACATCTATCATATGACAAGGTGTTCCAAAGTTTTGACTAGGTATACCCACATTTGTAATGTTATTGAAGTTCGTAGGATCTGTTGACCCTGTGTATGAATTGTAGGGAGGTGATTTTTCATAGTTGATTGGTATTGTCATGTCTTCAAGATTGAATTTTCAAGACCTCTAGGATACATGTTTGAATGATGAGAGAATGTGTCAATCCTAGAAGATGCTAGATGTAAATGTCCTTGTTGAAATTCTTTGGTTGTCTTCAATTTTTTTTAATGATAACACTTTGATGGATTTATAGGATCAATGATGAATGGTTGATGTGAATGGGTGAAGGATGTGAAACTTTTTATTTTGACCACACCTAGAACTTGATTGATTGCTTGGATTTTGATGTTTTGATGATGATTATGAACTTACTACTTTGGGAGTAGACTTGCGACTCCAAAGTGATTTTTCTAATTCAGCTTAACCACCTTGGAAAAAGATAATTTCCAAGTATAGAGCTAAATTAGTTGATAGGATGCAAAATTTAAGCCTAAGTGATTTATGTCAAGTTTGTTTGTTTTGAGGTGAAATGTTTTGATGAGGGTTTGATGGATGATGTTTGATGTTTGAAGTTTGAAGGTGATTTTTATCCAATGAAAAATTACAAAGTGTTTTGATAAAAATTATGGTGATTAAGAATTTCCTTGTTTGTTTATCTTGAAGGTTATGCAATGTCCCTCAATAAAAAAATATTTAATTTGGAAAAAAAACTTCACAAAGAGAAAATTAGGTATGAAGAAATTTGCACCAAATCATTTACAAAATGAGAGTAAATCATTAACAACTAAAATATAATATTTCATTAAAGGCTTGAGCATGGAAAAACATCATTTTTTATGTCGATAACAACAACCAATAGAAATAATTATCTGCTGCACAAACCCCAAAGAAGACTATGTTAAAACCCCAAATAACTCCAAATAATTATGTATTAGAAGAATTTCATTAATGTATGTTTCTATCTAGAATTGATGTTTTAAGATTGGGAGTTGTGTGGAGTTATTTGGGGTTTTAACAATGTGTCTGACATTGGTTGGTGCGCATTGAAAATTATGTTAAAACCCCAAATAACTCCAAATAATAATCATTTTTTTGGTCTTCACTATGTTGTGGCTGACATTGGTTGGTGCGCATTGAAAATTATCTACGGATTGAGTCGACAGTTTGTATATGTTTTATATTTTGTAAAAGTCGACATATAATTGATGAAATCTCTTGTTGTAGATATATATAAGCAATTGTTTATATCATTTTGAGATATGTATGAGGTGTGTTGTAATGAGATGTGAAATTTAGAAGGATTATTGATCGATTGTACATAGTTTAATTTGAGCAGAAATAATATTTATGATCTGAACTGAAGCAAACTGAGTTTTAAGAGCAGTATCAGAAAGAGTGTGAAGAATGCTACAAATGTGCTTACCCAGAACTGTAATCAGGCATTAGCAGATGCTATTTTCTTAGTTCAAATCTTATGGATGTAATCCAAATTTTTTTCTCAGACAGTGAGTCTTCCTTTTGTATTTGAGCAGTGAGCTCTAGGCAGTGTGCCTGAATGCATGTGCATTCCCCATTTGTAAACACTTATATTTGAGTATACTCATATTGTGGATTGACCTCCACCATGGTTTTTCCCCTAACATGGTTTCCATGTAAAAAATCCTTGTGTTATGGTGTTGTGGTTGATTGCTTTGTGTTATTGCATCTTTCTTTTGCTTCAATGCTATAAGTGGTTTAAGGAACAAGTTAATAAAGTTAAATTTTGCAGAACATTGATTCACCCCCCCTCTCAGTGTTCCTTGATTCCAACAATTGGTATAAGAGCCTAGTTCCTTAGAAGAAGTTTAACAACTTGGGGAAGATCCGAGAAGGTAATTCAATGGATTCAAGTAGTCTTCAACAAAAAATTTTGGTGGCACTAGGTGATCTTAATCAGTCCAAATTTGAAGTCTGGGAATTACAAACAAGCCTCATGAGTGATGAGAAATTTATTCAATCATTGAAAGATAAAATCAATAAGTCTAGGGAGAAGAGAAGGGAACTCTGTGATCAAATCAAGCAGAAAGGAAGTAAAAGCATGGAAGATGAACAACTGAGTCAATCCTTGAACGAAAAGACAAAATAATGTGAAAAGTTTACTAGAGATAATGCAGTCCTAAAGCATGAGATGGAATCTATAGTGATGAGGATGACCAAGGAGATTGAAGACAAAAATAAGAATGAAGAGAATCTTGCTCAGTCCTTGAAAGAAAAATCTGAAGAATGCAACTGAATTACTGATGGATTCAATCAACTGGAGCTTGAATTGCAACAATCCAAAAACAATGAAGAAGAGCTTTAAAAGCACATTGTTATTCTCAGAGATGAACTTGCTACTACAAATGAATTCAAGGAGAAGTTCAAGATTAGGTTAGCTAAGCTTGATGAACTGATTCAAATCCAAAGGACTAGAAGTGACAAGTGAGGTCTTGGATATGAGAAAGGAGAAAGCTACAAATTTGGTCAAAGGAAATTCAGGCAAGGAAATCAAATGAACAAAGCTAGAAGGTATCCGGTAAGACAACCTAATGCTCAAAAGTTCAATGGATACTATTTTTATTGCAATAAATTTGGTCATATGGTTGCTCAATGTAGAAGTAGAATGAATTCAAGTGGTCCATCATTCTTCAGTCAGTGTTTCAATTGCAATAAGTATGGTCATAAGTCAATTGAATGTAGAAACATGTTAAACAACTTTTTCAATAGAGATGTTAGATGTTATACCTGCAATAGATTTGGTCATATTTCTAACCAATGCAAATCAGGAGAAAATCAATGGAATAACTAGTCTAGACAAAGAAATGTTGTGTGCTATAATTGCATCAAATCTAGTCACATTGCAAGATTTTGTAGAAGCGGGAAGGGTCTGGTAAACAAAGGTAAAAATGTGTAGAAGGATGATAAGGGAAAAGGAAAAGTTACTATGGATGAGATATGGAGCAAATGAAGAAGACATGGGTGAAGAAGAGTGCTACTCTTAGAGAAAATGAGTCAGTGCCATAATCTGGTTCTGGAAATTCCTCCAGGAATTAGTTTAAGGCCTTTGGCCTAGGGCGAGTTCTCAAGAAAATATTTTACCCCCCTTGACGGTCGTTGAACCGGGATGTGTCAGTTTACAATGATTGCATTAGTAACCTACAAATGTTTTGGGTACAGTTGTGGAGAAAATTTGTGCAAGGTTGAAGGTCCGCAGAAGAATTTTCTTTCACAGTCTATGAAAGCAGGGTATCCAGAAAACCTAGGGAAAAAGCATTTATTGCGACAAAAAGTTAGGTGCACGAATGATAAAAAGTTATTTCTATCCTTCATTTGTCACATTGCATTTGGAGAAGAAGCAGTTTGGAGAGATTTGCAAGTGAAATTTGGCGAGATACAAGTCTGAAGGTGATTCAGTGATCAAACCCTAATCCAATGAAAGGTATTTATCTGTAAACTTGTGAACTTGAAATTTTTGGAAATGGCTGCTCCGTTGGTTGTTGATATCAAGGATAGACCCTGTCTAAAATTCAAATGGAACCCATTCAAATCCATCGAGACAAAACCATTAGGTGCATTTTCTTCCATTCCGTGTGGTGTTTTGCATATCAAAGATATTAGGGAATATATTCATGCAAATGTTGAAGAATTAGGAAGTTCCCAATTGTTAAATTTGTATATGTATCACATTGTGGGAGAAGATCTCTATTTAAAACCTAAATTCAAAACTTTGGAGGAGAAGAAGTTCACAAAAATTGTGAAGTTTCCCGTGTTTGAAGAAAATAAATGGGTTCGGTACATATTGAGTCAAGTGCATGTCGAGTTCATGTGGTTAAGTCAGCCTTTCAAGATCAAAAAGAAGCTATAATTATTGTTACTAGTCTGAATTCATCTGGTGGGTTGCTGACATTGATTTCTGTGAAGAACCAAATAGTCACTAAGGCAACTGGTTCAGTTTTCGACAAGAGAGCCATGCCAATCAATGACATCATCGAAGTGGATGTGAGATTTACTTCTATGGTTATTGGTTATAAAATTTATCATTCCAGCCGGGATAACTCTGTATTTGATATTGCAATTGTCTATGTAGCCTATCAGACGGTGAAGGAAAATGCAGAATATGACCTATGTGAGTTACTCTGGAGCCAGTTAATTGAAAACCTTGGCAAAATCAAGGACAAGAAGAACTCTTTCAAGCATGGTAATTTTCTATTATTTCTATTCTTCTATTTCATGAATGAAGTTTTGGGAGTTGTAAAAGTGCAATGGCAAAGTGATAAACGAGTAGTTGTTCAAATAAGAGATATCTTGTACAGAATTGGTGATAACAAAGCAAGGAAAAATACTATTTGGGGTTATTTCAAAAGTTTTTAGAGTGAGATACAAGTAAGAGAAAGGATTCCTAAATCCATTGTGGAAAAGTATAAGGACACTATTTGCTTCACGATTGACATTGATCAGTGTTTGATGGAAGCTATAGAACCTAGAACAGTTTGGATAATGCCTATGGGTTATGAGGTTGAAGAACACATTTTGGAGCTATATGCTCAACACCTGTTGAGTAAACCTCGAGATCTGAAAGAAGAAATGTTTGGTACCTTTGAGGAGAAGGATATGCAAGTGCATGAACAATTGAAGAAGCCTATGATAATCCAAAAGGTAAGAAAAGAAGTTGAAGCTTTTGCAGAAAGCATGGGCATATCAATTGAAGCAGTGAGGAAAGCTAAGAGGAAAGGAGAACAAGCTGAAGAAGGAGAGCCTGCTAGAACTAAGTTTGCTAGTCTGACAACATCCTTTGCCAGATCTAGATCTACAAGGAGCTTTGCACTCTCATCCGATCCTAAAAAGAAATAATGCCTAGTAAAAGCTCAAATCAAGACATCCGGGAGAGAAGGAAAGAGGAAGAAGGATAAGAGAAAAAATTCTATGTTGCAGTTGGGGAAGATGAAGAAACTAAATCTAATGAAGAGGTAAGAGAAATTAAGCAAAAGGGCACAAAATCATCAAAATTATCTAAGGATAAGCCCTCCGGTGAAGAGAAAGCAAAGAAAAAGATGAAAACTGATAAATCAGGTATGTTTGTAAAGGAAGTGGAAAAAGCCTTGATCAAAGAAGGTAATCTTAGACCACTTTCTGAATGGTATGAGACTTTTGATAGTGCCGGTCAAAGAATTCTTGAAGAAGCTACAATAAAGTATTTGAATACTTTCAATATGACTCTCATAGAAATATTATCTGATTTACCTAAAGGTTTATGTGAAGTCTTGGAAATGAGGAGAGTGAATGCAAGAACTGAATAAGAGCAAATGAGAGAATGCATACTTGTTGATCTATGTCTGGTAATGTCTATAGAAGAGATGAAGATTGAACAAACTAAGGAAGTTGTAGAGGATACTAAGAAAATTCTTAAGGCAGTTATGTTGAAGAACAGATACAATTTTGTTTTTGAAGAAGTGAATGATGAAGATGTTCCATCTAGTCCAGGAATTGAAGAAGACACAATTGAGGATACTCAGAATCCTTTTGATATGGAAGATATCAAAATTCCTATGGAGACTGAAGCTCCTAAAGTTGTGTTAGTTGATGAAATAGAGATTCCTGAAGCTAAGTAAGAATATGTAGTTGAAGAAAAGAAGGCTAAGGAAAAGGAGATTCCTGTGGAAGCAAGAGACACTACAAAGGCAGTGAAGGAGTTTTTAGAAGAACGTCAGGAGGAGTTTGACCCTGAACTAGTTGAAGGTCCTATCAACTTGGCCACTCTATATCCTATTGAGAGGCTAAAGGTAGCATCATTTTCTCAAGCCAAGGCAAGGGAGGAGATACTAAAATCTCACATTAAGGACAGCGAATTGCTAAATCTTGCATCTAGTATCTTGGAGAAGATCATGCCTACATATGTCAAGGATTCATCTAATTCTCCATCCAGTCAGCTGAAGAAGCTTATTAACTCTGTAAGTACTCACTTTGAGTCACTTGAAAAGTTAGTTGTGGACAAGGTTCAGAAGGAATTTGATCCAAACAGGTTTGGTAGATTGAAGGGGATGATTGCTAATGAAAAATATTTGTTAGCTACATGTGTAAAGAACATTCAAGGTGTTTTGTATGAAGGTGGAAATATTTACAAGTCATGCTTATCATTGTCTAAATTCACTGAGGACACTGAAAATAAAATGAAAGAATATGAGAAACAATTAGAAGATATTTCTCAAGCATTTGATCCTCTAACCATTTCTATGAATAAACAAGAAGGTCAAGTCATATACTTGCTTGACAAGATTAAAAGTTTGAAGCATGAAAATGACATAATTGTTTAAAGGGTATGTGAGCTTAGAGGACTAATTGGTCCTAAGATGGAGACAATGCTTAGTGAATTGAAGGAAGCACAAGATGCTATGGCTATCAGTGATTCGACAAACCTTGAGTCAACAAAGATGCAATCCTATCTGTTCTGTGGTCACATGACTATTTTTGAGAGTCTTAAAAAGAGTTGGGACACTAGCTGAAGCTTGTTGAAGAAATTTTTTGGAGATATATTCAAGTTTATGTAAGTTTTAAAAGCATGTTTGTACATATGTAGTTTGTTCATAGAAATTTTGTTTGATTTTTGGTATGTGGATTCCCATATTTTCCATTGATGTCAAAGGGGGAGAGTAGGATAGTGAAAAATGTCATATTCATCTCAGGGGGAGTTGTGTTTTGAAGTTTTGAAGGTTGGCAGTGTATTCATCCGACACTTAGTCATTTTTCACTAAGTGTTGGCATGAATTCCAAAGGGGGAGATTGTTGGAAAGAGACACTACACAAGTCATCTAGTGTTGTCATTGATGGCAACCCTAGTCAGTGATCTGATCTGCACTTCAGTATTTTCTCATACTAGAAGTTTGATTGAAGTTTTGTGATTAACTATTAAAGCTGGAACAAAGCATCTGACAAAATTGTGTTCATCAATTCATATGTAATTTTTTGTTATCATTTCGAGTTGTGGATCTCAGGGAAGGTCATTTGGTGTATGAACTATGTTATCTTTGAATCTTAGAGCCTCGTATTCATTGGTGTGTAAGTTAGAAGATCCAGTTTGTTGATTTTCTATTTAACAATGTAAAAAGGCTGACTTGATGAATGTAGCGTGTTGCGAATGTTCGAGGTGAAATCATTTAAGGTGTTTCATGTTTAAGGATATTATTTTGGGTCTTCACTATGTTGTGGCCAACATTGGTTGGTGTGCATTGAAAATTATCTATGGATTTAGCCGACATATAATTGATGAAATCTCTTTTTGTGGATATATATAAGCAATTGTTTATATCTTTTTGAGATATGTATGAGGTATGTTGCGATGAGATGCGAAAGTCAGAAGGGTTATTGATTGATTGTACACAGTTTCATTTGAGCATAAATAAGATTTGTGATATGAACTGAAGTAGATTGAGTTTCAAGAGCATTATCAAACAGAGTGTGAAGAATGCTGCAAATGTGCTTAATTGGAATTGTAATCAGGCATTATCAGATGTTATTTTCTCAGTTCAAATCTTCTAGATGTAATCCAAATGTTTTTCTAAGATAGTGAGTCTTCCTTTTGTATTTGAGCAATGAGCTCTAGGCAGTGTGCCTGAATGCATGTGCATTCCCCATTTGTAAACACTTATATTTGAGTATACTCATATTGTGGATTGAATTCATCCTTGTGTTATGGTGTTGTGGTTGATTGCTTTGTGTTCTTGCATCTTTCTTTTGCTTCAATGCTATAAGTGGTTTAAGGAACAAGTTAATAAAGTTAAATTTTGCAGAACACTGATTGACCCCCCTCTTAGTGTTCCTTGAATCCAACAGAAACCAATAAAAATATTCATGCAAATATTTGATATATTGACTCCCATTCCAAACCTGGATGACATCTTCTCCAAGAAATTTTGTAAACTCACCAAATGCTTCCCACTAAATATATGTGCTAGCATGTAATAATCCAAACTTGCAACTTCTCCCAATAATGTAAATATGGTTTGTGTTGCTATTAAGACTATTATAAAATTTATTGCATCCTCTATAAAAAAATTACAACTTTGTGAATTAACAAGTACATCCATCTCCAAAAAGTTGAAATATATATAGCTGAAATTCACAGTAGTAAGCCTAAACATTACCTCAACTTGGGAGATGGTAGCTTTAGTTTCATAAACTGATCTATAAAAGAAAAATATTTTTAGAGGGGAAAAAAGTAATATACTTTAGCAACAACATTTACACCACCATTTCCCAAAGACTAAATCTACAAGCATTAGTTTATTTTGATACCATTTTATGTATGCACTAGCACACAATTTTTGTACCAGAAATAACTGAAACTTCCTATTGTGACAAAAATATTAATTTTATGGTCCATAGGACTATTATAATATTCAATGAACCCTTCACAATAGTGAATACATAATTTAGAAACAATTATCTCTTTTACCTTCAAAATGTGGAGATACACCCTACTGAAAAAGCACTAGTTGTTCCAAACTTTGCCTCATCTTGAAGGATATTGTATGCAACATCTGGATTTGATCTAAAAAAATGGTAATATTGAGGACTAATAATTAACACCATATAATAGAAGCTAATATAACACCATTTTCAAAACAATTATTCCACGATCAATAGTTCATTCTAGAAGGAAACTGTGTGCTTCCTAAGTCCTCCAATTGGTACAAACTGATCATCCAAAAGTAATTTCAAAATGAAAGCAAAGAATAATTTTATTGAATATTCTACTATATTATGTGACTTACTGATTTTCTTGATAGTTTCCACCTTGAAACATGTCCAAGACAATCTCCCACAACAATTCAAATAGTGTCTTGGAGCACTAACTAGAAATGTGTTGTCATTGGGCAACTTGTTCTGGGGACTTGTGAAGAATTTGATAATGTTTTGGATATGATTTTTTATGTTATTATGAATGTTATAATAGTAATTACATCCCTTACAATATGCAATACATATTTTGGAGATAGAAACTTCTTCCACCTCCATAATATTGAAATAAACATTGTTGAATTGTGCAATAAAAATATGTACAATAGCAAACTCATGCATTACTCTAGCTTGAGAGGTGTTGTCATCATCTTCATGGACTGGTATATAAAATTAATAATTTATAAGAGGAGTGGAAAATATTCCTAAGGAATAGCAACATATACTCCATAATTCTTCAAAAATCAAACCAAACCTCCATATCACACTATACTACCAACACTATTTTTCTCCGAACTAAAAGAGTGAGCCCTCAACCTTTAAAGTTGATATGATTGGAGTAAATAAAAATATATAATGGTGTTCATTAACATCAGCCTGATTTATAACAGCAACACACTCCATCATACATGATACCCACAAATCTTCACACAATTTCATTGGGAGCATGTAAACAACGCGTACATATTGCACAACCTCCCTCAATCTTTCCCAATTAAAATATATGGTTTTTGGATTATTTGAAATTAACAATGATAACCTTCTATGCAATGAAACCATATCCAAGTGTAACAAACTATAGCTATTAATGATGCAATAAATGCATAAATTACCAACTTGAGTAGAAAACCATGATGTGCCCCTTGTATGATGTGTGAGAAACCATGTAGGGGCTATAAAATATCCATGAGAAACCATACTATGAAAATAGTTCTTTCCCATTTCTGAAATTTCTATTGGAGAATAAGCATTGGCATGCAAAAGTTTCATCTCCAAAGATGATCTTGGAAGCACATATCTGAACATCCTCCTCTGTTGATTTTGAAGGAGTGGAATGTTAGAATGAGATCTATGGTGCTCCCTAAAGGATAACACAGATTGCATTATCTTATCCTTCAAACATATTTCTACCCATGTAGCTTCTCTCACAACACCATATTCTCCTACACATGTATGCAAGAAATCAGAAATAATAATTGTATAACATGGGTTGATTACCTCCATAGGCCTCCCAATTTATTTTATGTTGGAAACTCTTGTATGACTAGATTTTTGTTGACATAAGTCAAGTGGGTATGTGCAGGATCATCATGGAAAAAATAGGCCCTTAAGTGGCAAAAAAATTAGAAAAATCAGAGTTAGGAAACTTGATGTAAAAATTTGAATAAGTTATCTATATTATTTCAAAAATATGTAAGAATAGAATTTGTAGAAAATTGAATGTAGTTTCTAAACTACTAGGTTTATTTTTATTTTTTAAAAATCTATTTGGTGAAAATTTGAAATTTCAATGCAATAGTACTTAAATTTTAGGGAAAAAATAAGAAGTAGGTGTCTCCCCACCCTAACCACAATAAAATGATAATATTTTTTTATAAGATTTTATAAATAAGTAGAGGACTCATGTCCGGATGTGATGCATATATTTTATAATTTTTTCCAAGTAAATAATTAATCATGAATTTTTATTACAACTTTTAAAAATATAAAAACTTGTATGTCTAACCACCTTAACTTGGTCAAAACTTCATGAAATTCAATTTTTCTTTTTAATCCTATAGTATATGCGAAGCATAGAATGTGATGCATGTTTTGGATTCCAAAAATGTGATACTATTTGAAAGCTATAGATGTTTTTCAATCAACATATCAATAAGGACTTTAGTCATAATTCAAATAAAAAATGAATAATAATTATTTATTAAATTCAAAGTAAAACATAATTTATATTGGTGGAAAGATGAGAATCTTCTTTAAAAACCCTTTTCATTTCATCAATTTTGGGTAAAAAAAAAGTCGTCAGCCACATACCCTACAAATACCCAACATATCGACACTTTTTGGCCCATCATGATCCTGCACATACCCAAGTATAAAGTATTTTTTAACCCATTTTTATTTCAACCACATAATCATTGAAGCTCTAGGACATATGCCATGGAAATCTTTACATTTCTTTTGTTCACCAAATAGTAAGACTAATTTCCTTGCCTTTATGATGCTAATGGTTTGTAGAAGTTCATCCTTTATGATTTCCATAACATTAAAACATGGTTAGTCATCAAATAATGAACCTAAAAATGATTCATTTTCCCCTTACCATGGTCAACCATCAAACAATCCAAGTTTCATATCACCATTTTGTTATTACTTAAAATCTTGTCTTTAAGTGTGGTACTTGGCCTGCATACTTGTGTTCCAAAAAATGTGAATATTGATCCTTCATTAAGTGGTTAGAAAGCACAAATAACACTATGTGTATCCTCATAAACTTCCTTTCATTCAAAATGGAAATATGGAGAACTCAATAGTGCCTCTAACCCTTTTAATCCTCAAGAGATTTCCTGGATCGCGTATTCTTATGTATAAACTTTGAACATTAAAAGATTAATCTCCCCCTTTTGCATGCTCTCCAACATGAAAATAATTTTTTGGTAACATAGAAAATGGAAAATCTGAAATATTTTCATACCTTTGGCTGCAAGTAGAGTGCTCATTCTCATTTTCTAAAATAATTTTCATTGGGAAATCTTCAAAAAAATTATTTTCTTGATCGAAAACCCATGAGTTTAGGTTAACCAAAATGTTGCTTTTTAAAGTAAATCCATCCATAATGTTGCTCAAAAACTCCCTCAGTGGATCACCAAGTTCCATCACCCTTTTCCTTTTGTCTAACTCTTCACTTTGAACAAGTGACCCTCTTCCATCATTCTACATGTTAGATACATTATCTTTTTGCACAAAAAGAGTTTCCTCTTCACTATTTTCAAAGGGTACCTCTTTGACAATATTCAAAAATTTTGAATTATCTTCATAATCAACATGCAATGTTGATCTTGAATTAACTTCATCAAAAGGAACACATTCTTGTTGTGAGATTTCATTTACTAAAATATATTTTTCAATTAAAAATCATTACCTTCAACCTTTAACTTTGATTCTTCATCTCTTTGTAGAGATATTTCCTTTACTTCATGATCCTGGATCTCCTCCTTTAGATTTTTATCACTTGAACTTGGGTATAATTAATAACCTTTCAGTGCCATCATACCTTGCATGTGAATTAAGAAATTAGTGTAGGGGACTTAATTCTTGAAACCCTCATAGCAACTAGATCCATAACCAATTCTTCAATGGGGTTGGAAGAGTGAGTGAGTGTAAAGTAACCACCTTCAAGAAATAAATTAGATTTAGTGGGCTACATTTTTGAAACCCTCAAGCTGGAAATATCACAACTTTGATTCCATTGTACTATCCCTTAATAAAAAAACTATTTAATTTGAAAAAAAATTCATAAAGAGAAAATCGGGTATGAAGAAATTCACACCAAATCATTCCAAAATGAGAGTAAATCATTAACAACTAAAATGGAATATTTCATTACAGGTTTGAGCATGGAAAAATATCATTTTTTCTGTTGATAACAACAACCAACATAAATAATTATCTATTGCACAAACCCTAAAGAAGAGTCAACCCAGATACTTCAACACACTATTGAAACCCCAAATAACTCCACACAACTCTGAATCTTAAAATGTCAATTCTAGATAGAAAAATACATAAATTAAATGCTTCTAATACATATAAAACTACACTAAGAACACCAAACTACTCAACTCCAACCAAATATTTGACAAAATGAACAATAAAACTTTATAGCCTTTAAACAATGCTCCAACTTATAGATGAAATTTCCTCTGGACACCTATAAACACACTTCCTATAATTCTCTATCTCCTTGGTTTATTAGCCTATAAGATCACCCCTTCAATGGTTTCTCAGCCTTTGAAGAAGAAGAACATAGCCTGTAGAATTACCAAAGTAGAATCCTGAACATGTAACACAAAAAAAATATATCAAAAAATTTCCCAACCAAACTTGAGCACCAAAATCCCATGTCCAAAAATGAGGATGCTTGAATTCCAAGAAAGAACCTCTTGTTTCCAAGTGTTTCTTCATCATAAATCCACTCCAAACTTGACTGGCTATATTCAAATGTTGTCATTGATCTAGTAGCTTCCTAAATCATTTTGTTCTTTCTTTCAACAACTCCATTCTGCTAAGGAGTTCTAGGAATAGATAACTATTTTTTTATTCCATGAACTTCACAAAACATGTTAAAATCATGGGAGGTGAATTCACCACCTCTTTCAAACATCAAGAATTTTATTCTCAAATTTACTTCATTCTCTACCATAGCCTTAAATGCCTTGAATCTATCTAATGCATCAGATTTATCTCTAAGAAAGGTAACCCATGTATACCTAGAGTAATCATCAATCAATAGTGTTGAAATAATGATTCAAGCAGCTCCCTTCGGGTCCCTTTTTTGCTCATGTTCGTGCGCTGGCCTGTGCGTCTCCGCATTTTTTCAGCTTCCTGGCAGGTTTTGATCTTTCCCTTTGCACATTCCTCGCTTCGCAACTTGGCGGGCGGCTCCCCTTTCGGCTCCTGAAATACTGCGTTGGGCGCCCACGTGTCTCGCCTGCGGGGTTTTTCATTTTTCTATTTGATTTGTGTTTCATTCGGGTCGCTAAGCCTTTCATAAAGGTCCGATACTCCTAAAGTTCATCGAGGGGCCCACATCTTTGTACGTGGCGATGTATCACAAACTTTCCTAGCAAGGATAGAATATGCTGCGTCGGGCTGCAAAAGACTTCTAATTGGCCTTCTTTATTTCCTGGCGGGACCTACCTTCGCCCACGTGTCAGCGGTTCGCAGCTTTTAAACAGTAGTAGGAATAAGAGCACCCAGGGTTGCGAAACGCGGCCACGCGTCTTTCACCACCCGGTTCATATGGCCTTTCCTCATTTTCAAAGTGACCTCAGTCCCCTGAACACGTGTCATTCCTTCGCAAACTCTCAGTCGATGGAGGAGGAGTTTTCTTTCGGGCCGCGATTTGCTGCCACGTGCCTTACATTGATTATCAAAGCAAGCTATGAGATGGCCGAGCGGGATAGTGTTATTGGGTGCTACTCGTCATGGTTCTCTAGAGCGGTGGGCGGCACTTGTCGCTTCAAAGCCTGGTTGGGACCACTGCCATCATTACAAAGGGCACGCCTGTAACTGATCAACTAGACGTGGTGCTCTGACTAGCTGCTCTCATAACGGCATTGGGAATATTCTTATTCGGGCATCATTACGGGAGATTGTGGAATCTTTCTGTTACAACTCTCCAGGCAGTGGGATTTTGCTCTCCGGCTATATATACTCTCTCTGTTGAGGGGAAATGGTCCAAGATTTTAGAAAGAATACTGGTTTTAGCAAGAGACACCAGGCCTCTTTTGCATGTTTATTCGCAAGAAAATTTCAGACTGTGCCTATTGTTCGGCCTTTCTATTTTTCATGTCTTGATTAAACTGTGAACTGTGCTTCTTATTGTCTTAGGCATTTCATTTGAGGAGACTTCTATACATTGAATGCAAACTTGCTGGTCTAAATCATGTCTTAATGACTCTTCTTAGCAGTAAGAATGTACGCGATACTATTTTATGTCAATTAAATGAATTGTTTATGCTATTGCTTTAAGTTTCTGATGTTCTGGAACATAACAATAACATTCAGGCCCTTGAGTCTATGATTTATCGTTCCTATCAGAAAGCTTTGGCGCATCGCCTTAGATTAATATTTGTTTCATTATATCCGTTTCCTTTTCCCTTTCCAAAACCCATTATATAGAAGAAGCCGGCTTCTTTAAAATCCAGAGGTCACTCAGTTTGGCGCAAAGGGGTCCCCCTTGAACTGAGTTTCCCATAAAGACACTGTTATCTTGTCAAATTTTGGCGTCAACAGTTTGTCCTTTTTTCTGGCAGACTCGGTGGGACCCAAGCTAATGAAATCATCTTCTAAAAGGGTGTATGAGCCATCGGCCTGTAACTAGATCCCAAACTGCAAATAACCCAGGTTTACTAGTGCCTCCATTAGGGACAGTCCAGGCCGCAAATCAGTTAGTAACTGTTCCATTCCCACCACCCTTTCCTCTCACCATGTTGCCGGCCGCGAACAGAAATTATGTAGCATGGGATGCTGGAAGCCCCCTGGTAGCTCCAGTAGCACCTGCTGTTTGGGGCGCCATTCCGGTTTCGGCCCTGAAAGCTCTTCCCAAATTCACCAGAGATAACACAAAAATGCCAGCAGAGCATTTGCAAGATGTAGCGGATGTATGCCTGGTACATGGTATCACAGCGCAGAATGTAGCCTTGAGACTCCTTGCTGCGTCCTTCAAAGGCAAAGCTCTGGAATGGTACCGAACACTGACTCCTAATACCATTCGCACTTGGGATGACCTCAGAGATCCGTTCTATGAAAGGTTTTCAAATGACGGAGATCGTTCTTCGCTATATTATCAGTTATCCATCATCAAACGAGCACCCTAGGAGGCTCTGACGGACTTCAATGCCCGATTTCACTCAAGTTGGCGGAGGATTCCTGTGACCATCTGCCCGACTCCAGAATGAGCGTTCATGTTCTATCTTAAATCCATCAATCCCGACATTTCTATGATGATCAAGTCTCTAGGAGGGGCCACTTTACCAGATGCATATGCCACCGCTATCAAAGCAGAAAATCACTTGATAGACTGCGGGAAATTGCCTCCTCGACCTGTTATGCCGATATTTCCTAAGATATCGAACGTAGCACAAGAGGTGGCATCGACCACTGCGCCAGCGACTCCCCAGTCAGCGTACTCATATACACCCGCTCCTGAAAACTTGGCCTCTACATCGGGTTCTCCCAAGAATGAGATGGGTGACCTCAAGGAGATGTTGCGGACTATGGCGAATGATATAACAACTCTCAAGCGGAACCAAGCAATGCCTCCACGGCCTACATATCAGAATTATCAAGGTGGGCGGCCTACCTATCAGCAAAATCAATATCAGAATGCGCATCGCACTAATTCACCAGCGGCGACTATGAACTAAATAGTTCCGGTGCCTACACTGCTGGCAGGGGCGTCGCCGAGCTCTAGCAGAGAATTAACGGCGGGACAAAACAATCTTATTGATGACATCAATCCATGGTGCTTCCCTTGCAACGATGCGCATATGCCCCGAAATTGTCTACGTGGCAACTTACAACAAAGGATAGCAGAGCAACGTAGTCAAGGTATTGCGACAGAGAACGAAGAATACAGATATGCCCCGGCAATGGAGAAGGCGGTCCTTACCACGCAAATACAAGGAATGTCCCTAGAGAAAGAGTCTAACATTGTTCCTGATCATGCGCTCTTCTCATGGATGGAAGACGAGGAAATGGTGTTTGCAAATGGCACGTCCACAGCCAAAACGTCGCAGGTAAAGTCTGACTATAACACGCGCTCCAAGAGAAGATTCACCGGTGAGGCCGTTGTTTCACTTTCGGACAGTTCGCAATGCAAAGACGTTTTGGACCAAATTCTTGGCGGTCCGACCGTCTCTTTATCTTCTCAACCGCGGAAGGAAATTGTTATAACAAAAGCAAAGGAGCAGAAATCTCTGAGCTCCTCACCTCTTAATGTGGTAGAGCAGTTGAAGAAATCACCCGCTAATGTGTCTTTATGGGACATTCTAGCTATCCCGGAACAGAAAACCATACTCCAAAAGGCGCTTCAGCAATAGATGGACCCAGCACTAACCGAGCCTTCGGCCAGTACCAAGGTGGTTTATCAAATGTCACCAACTGAGGTTCTCGCAGGAAAAGTGAAGGAATCCCATGTGGAAGGCGGAGGTAGGCCAAAACCTCAACCCTTCTTCTTGACCCTCATTATAGGAGAGAAACTATTACACAACACTATGATTGATTCTGGCGCTAGTACCACGGTTATGCCAAAACTGATAGCCGAAGCCTTGGGACTCAGCTACGAACCTATGAAGAAAGGGGTGATGCAGCTAGATGGAAATAAAGTTGATACTGTGGGTGTCATCAAAGCACTTCTGTTGACTCTATTTTCCTGTCTGAGTATCACGGTCCCGCAAGATACAGTGATCATAGATGTTCCGCCAATGTTTGGTCTTTGCCTTTCTCGAGAGTTTACTTCAAAGGTGGGCGGCTATTTGTCTTTAGATTGGTCACATCTAATACTTAGAACCAAGCATGGCGCGAAGATGAAGATAGAATCGGAGACTCTGCATTCCGAACATGTGGCGAATGAGGCCCTGATTAACTTTGAAGCCACACATACCTCCATCACCAAGCAAGACATGTACAATGTCGAACTGCTAGAGGAGGAGAAGGTCAACGGAGACCGAAGTGATAACGAAGATGCTCTGTTGAGTGAACATATAAACAATGATCCCTTCGGAAATTATCATGCTACCGGATTAGGCACATATGTGATCTATGATGAAGACCAAGTTCTTCTGAAGGTCGTCAAAGAACCCGACGATGACCAAGCAAGTGAGCTGTGGACATTGTATTTTGACGGAGCAAGGAGCAAAGTTGGAGCTGGAGCAGGGATATGTCTAATATCCCCACAGAATGGAAAGTTGTTGAGGTCTTTTCGATTCCAATTTGCTTGTTCAAATAACGAGGCTGAATATGAGGGGCTATTCCAAGGCCTAAGCCTAGCGGAACGAATGGGTATCAAGCAATTGATTGTGTTCGGAGATTCAGAACTGGTAGTTAATCAGGTCTGAGGAATCTCAGCAGCAAAGAATATCCGCATGAGATCCTATCGGCATCAAATCTGGGACCTTGTAGAAAGTTTTGAAGCTTTCAACATCCTGACCATTCCCCGAGTGCAGAATGGCAATGCAGATCGCATGGCGGTAATCGGTGCTCAGTTTGATCTTGTCTCCGACTTGCTTTGGAACAAATATTCAGTGCGAGTGCTGGTTAGACCAGCAATACCCTACAATGACCAAAGTTGGAAAGTCTTTGAGAGCGATGAACACATCACCTCGTTTATTCAACACTCAGGGGAATTTTCTGATCAACTCCAACCAAAGATCGCCGAGGCCTACGAAGGACAAATTATGCAGCTAAAGTCAAATAAGCTTCCGAAAGGATTGGTTACTCTCGAAAAAAATTTCGATTGTAGTGACGCCCGAAATGATAAGCGAAAATTCATGGCGGAAAAAGGTGATTATGAAAACCTTCGGATTTCTGATGACAGGAACCTTCGGGTCGGAAAAGATGTCTCCCAGCAAGATAGAGAAAGGCTTATCAGTTTCTGCAGAAAATATGGAGTTGTGGCCTGGTCTTACGATGATCTGGAAGGTTATGATCCTGGCATCATCCAACATACTATTGAGCTAACAGAAGGTGTGAAACCAGTCCGACAAAAGCAGCGGCCAGTCAACCCTAAAGTTGAAGCCTTGATGGCACAAGAGCTAACCAAGCTCATTGAGTCACGCATAGTATTCCCAATCAAACATAGTACTTGGGTATCAAACCTGGTGCCAGTCCGAAAGAAGAATGGTGATATCCACCTATGCATGGATTTTCGAGACCTAAATAGAGCATCTCTGAAGGACCACTATCCATTGCCTTCTATGGAGTCGATCCTCCAAACTGTCGCGGGATCGGAAATGTTTTCTCTACTGGATGGCTTCTCTGGCTATAACCAGATTAGAGTAAGAGAGGAAGATCAGCACAAGACTACGTTCACCACCAAGTGGGGGACATTTGCATATGCTAAAATGCCTTTTGGTTTATCCAATACAGGGGCAACCATCTAGAGAGCTATGGACGTTGCATTTAGCGAACTGATCAATAAGATTATCCTAATCTATTTGGATGATCTTACTGTGTTCTCTAAGTCTAAAGATGATCATTTTGATCATTTGGAGTTGGTTTTTCAAAAGTGCCAGGAGTTCGGGATTTCCTTAAATCCGAGGAAATGTGTGTTCGAAGTACCTCAGGGTAAGCTGTTAGGACATGTTGTGTCGAAGGAAGGTATTTCAATTGACCCAGAACGAGTAAGGGCTATAAAGGAGCTTCCTCTCCCGGTAAATAAGAAAGGTGTCCAGTCTTTTCTGGGCAAAGTAAATTTCATCAGTAAATTTATTTCTGATTTTGCGAGAATAATTAGGCCGATCACCCTAATGCTGAAAAAGGATCAAATTTTCAAGTGGACAACGGAGGCTCGGGAGGCATTTGAGAAGGTCAAGGAAGCAATCTCCTCAGCCTCGGTGTTAATTAATCCAGATCAATATAAAGATTTTATAATGTATGCCTTCAGTAGCAAGTCCAGTATCGCTACTGTTCTAACTCAAAAGGATAGAGAAGGAAAGGGAGAGCATCCAGTTGTGTTCTATTCCTGAACCTTAAAGGAATATGAGGTGAATTATAACTTTGTTGAAAGACAGGCTTTTGCAATAGTAAAGGGGCTTAAAAAGTTTCGCCATCTAATTTTCGTAGCAAAGTCCTGGTATATGTCGCACATTCTAGTGTGCGGGAATACATCATGGAGGGAGAAATCACAGAAAAAGGGCTAATTGGATCACCAAGATCCTGGAATATGACATTGAGGTCAGGCCCACCAGGACTATTAAAGGCAAAGGTCTGTGTGAGTATATGACACAGGACGAGGAGATGCCTGCTAAAGAGGAACAGCCAAAGCTTGTCCTGATAAATGGATCGGGATCTGAGGATGATTGGCTGGAAGATAGAACGAACTTCATGCGAACCGGAAAGTATCTGCCAGGCCTCTCATCCCAGAAAAGAAGGTATTACCGGCTCCAGAATTGTGGATACACACTGATAGAAGGAGTCCTTTTCAAAAGGAATTTTAATGGTGTGCTCCTACGATGCGTTACTTCAGGGGAGGCGCAGAGGATCCTCGACGCATTTCACAATAGCGACGAAGGTGGACATTTCTCTGCTAAAACTACCGCCATCAAGGTCCTACGGGCTGGATACTACTGGCCTACACTTTTCAATGATTCCTACTCTCTGGTAAAGACTTGCAAAAAATGTCAGTTATTCTCCGACAAAAGGAAGAATTCAGCGATGCCCCTCAAACCTATTGTGGTGGATGAACTATTTGCGCAATGGGGCCTGGACTTTATCGGGATGATCAACCCGGTTTCTAGCTCCGGACATAAATGGATTTTAACAGCTACAAACTACTTCACAAGGTGGGCGGAGGCTGTTCCCCTTAAGGAGGCGATGGAGGCAGAGATTGTGGACTTCCTCGAGGCTCTGGTGACAAGGTTCAGCCCTCCGAAGACAATCATTTCGGACAATGCTAGAGCATTTGTAGGCACAAAGGTATGTCACTTTGCATTAAAAAATGGCATATTCCTTAAAACATCTTCAAACTACTATCCACAGGGAAATGGCCTAGCCGAGTCAACAAACAAAAGTTTAGTCTGACTCCTCAAAAAGGTTGGCTCAGAACACCAGAGGGAATGGCATAAAAATCTCCGAAAAGCACTCTGGGCCAACCGCATAACTCCTAAACAAGTCCTCAAGACTTCGCCCTATGAGCTAGTATATGGGAAAGAGGCGCTGCTACCTATCTCTATGGAGATTCCGGCGATATAGTTTTTGAAATCTCTTGAGATAGAACAAAATGATGCCATGGAAGTTCGGCTTGCCGAACTATTAGAAGTACAAGAAAAAAGGGAGAATTCCCTAAAGGCCATGACAAGCCGTCAACAGGTGGTCAAATGGTGGTTTGACAAAAAGGCTTCCGACCAAGGCCTAAAAAGTGGAGATTTAGTGCTAAAATACGACATCAGGGCTGCGAAGCCAGGTCAGCATGGTAAGTTTGATAGCCTATGGGAAGGACCCTTTAAAATCATTCGGTGCATGCAACACAATGCCTTCGAGCTGGAAAATATGGAACAAGAGCCTCTAGGAATCCCGATTAATGGGATTCACCTTAAACTATTCCATTAAGCATCAAGCCCTACCCTGTACAGTTGTAAATAACGCTTTTTCTTTTTCCTTTCCTATTTTTGGCCTATCCTTTTGCTAAATCAATTGATTTGCTACGCATTCGCTTATCATTATTAATGGGTAAAGCACCGGAGTTTCTTAAAACACAAAAGCATGCTCGTAAACAGAGACAAAACATACAAGATTGGCAAACCTAGAAAAAATTGCACATAGAAGCAAACAAGAGCATAGATTTCACAACAAAAAAGAGACGTATATATTTATATACATGTTCCTGGGTTACAAAATGGCATGGATGCCAATTTTCAAAATGTACAAGGTATTAGAGCATATATACATATGATGGCCTTTTATCAGGCTTATATGGAGCAGGTGTGTTACATCAACAAACACCAAGGCAAGGGGATCATCTATCCGCAGGAGTGGTTGGCAGCAATCGACACATTCAAGACAGCGTCCGCTTCTTCCTCGTCAACAGGCTCCTCGGCGGCACTGGCAACATCATGAAACGTGGCTGTCATCGGTGGTGGATACACCAGGTCCCTGAAGTCGGTATACCATTCTACATCGTAGAATAGTATCACGTTGTAGCTCCTAAACAAGAAGTGTAGGGCTTGGGTAACCCTTTGTTGATGCTGGCCATGGGTCTACAGGCGAATCCGCTAAGAAATGGTAGCCAAGCCACGACAGCTTCTTCTTCAATATAGCGACGTAGGTTGCTAGCTGATGGCAGACCTATCCCATACGCGGCGTGTGTGACGACCTCGCCAAGCCCGTTCAGGTACTTATTCGGGAAGATCTCCTTGACCAGTTTCAAGATAAGAGGCCGGGGTACGTAGATGTCCAGCATGGACACTACAAAGTGCGAACACACATCGGTATTCACCCTATGCTTATCTTCATATTCAACACAGTCCTTGCCGAGAACCCACTTGATGGCTACTAGAACCAGCGAGTGCTTGTTCTTCGTCATTCTCTTGAGCCTTCTGGTAGAGATCTCACCTACAAAAGCCGTCTACGATTTAAATGAGGTAAGACGAATATGAGTATCCATCTCCCCTGACACTATTCCTAAATCTGCTGAGTAATGCCGAAATCTGCTCACCACCTAACCTATGAAAAGACTTGCAAAGCAATCTGCTACTGACCTATCACTCCAAAAAGCTAAGTATGTTTACTTGCTTTCCACCGGGCTATTTATAGAAAAATTGACAAGACATATGCCAATCCGCCTGTAAGCAACGTGATGTATATTGGTCGCGATCTCGAGGGCCGAGTCTGCGTTTGTTCATGTTTTGGGCTAGTACATGCATGGTAGCACGGTTCAAGGCGTGCTTAATTAAATGAAGTTAATTAAGTTGGCATTAAAAAGGTGGCACTTGTTGGTGGAGGGATGTATGGCCGTATGCAATTGTGTCATATCTCAAACACATCCCATAAACCCAAGGCGATCCTTGTATCTTTTCAGGCCGTGATCGTTTGTTTGGCGTAATCATTCCGGCCAGATATTTAATGCTGGTACATGCTAACACAAGGTGAGAAAGCCAGTTGCAGGCTCATTTTCCAAGGAGATCAGGGCGTATCAAACGAGCATTTGAAAGCAATGATGAAATTCGGCCGCCTCGGAGTAGCAATCAGTTCGTCTTGCACGAAGTTGCCAGGTTAACGGTACATGCCGAATTAAATGCAAAAGGCCTGCTTTCGCCTACCACCTTTGGAAAGTTGCTATTATCGCATGAAAATGCTTGGTATTTCAAAGTCTTTTCACAAAAGCTAAGAAGGGTCCAAAGTGTTTTCTGTCTGTATATCCAGCGCAGTGTATTCACAAGCCAAGAAGCTTGCAAAATTCTGCAACGAAAGAAAGATGTCAGAATCTTCAGCTCAGCCGGTACAAGAAGAGATCAGCCAGGACCTATTTACGGCTATTCGTTCTTTGGCCGAGGTTTACGTATATGAGGATGTAGCATATGCCACTCCTGGTATACCTAAGAAAGTGAAAAGAGCCAACACAGAGGAGCTGGAGAGGCCCAAAGAGTGGAATAACCTGAAAAAGGTTAGAGAAAAGTGGGCTAATATCTACGACCCAAAGCTTGCAAAGAACCCTAAATCTCTGAGAGAGGCGGCTTGCATAAGGTTATCAGCGCCAGGGGCGGACCAAGCCATGGCAAGTAGAGTCTGGTTTAGCGGTCTTCCACAATACATGGTCCCATTGGTGCACTATTGCCCGGAGGTGGTCGACGCAGCTGTTCAACGCTATAATCCAAAGACCCATTGCATTGAAGGTCGCAATTTAAGGGTTCATATCAGCCCAGAAGCTATCTGGCATATGTTATGCATTCCTGACCCCAGGACAAGAAAGGAGAAAATTGAACATTTCCGCCCAAGCAAAGGGGAAAAGATATGGAAAAGGATGAGAACCAGCTCTGATTTCCTATTAGAAGAAACTAATAAGAAGGGCGTTGCGTCCGCTAAGGCACCGAGCATCCCATTATCGCACGGTTCATTCCGTGATGACCTCCAAGACCCCATATCTATGCTGGCATTTGTTTGCGGCCGTGATTCCGACGAGAAGGTCGAGGCTTTTCAGCTGGGCCCTGCAATACAGTTTCGCAGGCAGCATGAACTTTTCTGGTATGATTTTGCTGAGTTCATGGTCGAAGAAATAATACAGCAAATAGAGAATTATCAGGCGGAGAAGAAATTTAGATTTCTTTCCTACCTGGTCCACATGTTCCTACATTAGAATCCAGATTTCTTCGCCCGATTTATCCCACTATCAATTTTTGACGAGCAGAACAAAAGAAAGCCGGTATCTACATGGACACCATACCTTTCCACAACATATGACTACTATGCCTTCACGGACTATTTCATAGCCCCGGTCCTGAATGATTTGATCGGAGAGGGTGATATCGTCCGGCTTAACACTGAACAGACTGGATTTCTGCAAGGCTACACCCCCGCTTGCGACTGGTTCTTGGGAAAGGATTTCACGATCCTTCGAATGAGGGGCTTTATTGGTAGGCCTTTCCTGCTCCCGGCTTGCATCACAGATAGGGTGCTCGCACTGAAGGTTTACCGGCAGGTGTACATCATTGATTTCATGTTCTGTAGCAGGGAAAGTGTCAAGAGGAAATGATTCTTCACTTGCCTGAAGAGTTTTAAGTCAATAACGCTTGCCAAAAAATGATCGCATGAGCTGCTAGGGGACAAGCTGGCACACCTGGGGTTGGTACTAGTAAATGATAAGTGGGATTACAACCCTTTCAATGACCTGCCCGAGCCGCATATGAAAGTTACACATGTTCCCCGACCTTACTGGGAGAAGCAGCGAAATAACCGGACTGATAAAGATGAAGATCTGGTTGAATTAGCACAAATCCCTATGCCAGATACCAGGGGCCCATGGCACAAGTTCTACTTTCCAGTGGCCGTAGCCAAGGACAACCTTCCGATAGAGCGAAGCATGCATAACAAGTTGAAAGTGGACGAGGAATGGAGCGATGAAAAAATAAAAGCTTTCTGGAGATACCGCCAGGAAACAGGGTAGTTGAAAGCTCCTTATAATCAATTGAAGGACGACCAGGAATTTGAAAAATACTGGGATGAAGGTCATCCTAGCCCGATCTCCAGTGCTAACAAGAGCGAAGCAGAAGACTCCGATGAGCAGGAGGAAGAGATGGCGATATCAGTGCAGGAAGGCGATGCCCCTGGGCATGCCGCCTATGTGGGCACTAATGTGCGCTTTAACATATCAAGGGGCTCGCTTACACGCACATGGGCCGCTAAACCGGTCAGGCTAGTGCCCCAGCAGAAGGATCCGATTGCCAAGGTTAGTGAGTGTCCCCCCGCGAAAAGGCAACGCACGGAAAGTGTTATCGGGACAGTTTCACATGAACCAGCCGAAGGGGAAACACCCGCTGCTAGTCAAATGCCAGAAGTTGCGGGCGAGTCTCGAACGATCCCGATGCCATCGCCGACCAGTTAGCAGGTACATTTCGCTCCTTCCTCTCTTACATCTCATTCTTTCACGTCCGTCCCTGCTCAATTGGCAACTCCTACCATTCGTCCGAACCCTCCACCCTCTGTTTCTGGCCTAGTTTATTCCGTGGGGTTTGCCCAATATTCGCAAGCCCAACCGTTTATAATTACCCCTCCAAGCATGCTAACGCCTACTGCTGCCGCCCAGACTTTCCTCACCTCGCTTTCCAAAAACATTCCTCCTATTGGCCCCCACTCTTTTTTTCGAGATGCTCACAGATCCCTTCCCACTGCAGCGAACCGAGCCCCAGGCAGCGACTCCTTTTCCTCGGCCAACAGGCCTTACGACTGAATCTCCGGTTCAGCCGTTGCAAATGTCTAGCCCTGCTGATAACCCCCAGGCTAAGCTATAGAACGTGCCACACTTTTCTCCGCAAACCGTCACCCTCCAGAAGAAGCAAATGCACGCGCCTATGAAAGTTACCTATCCCTACACCCTGCCTTCCGGTGTTCCTTTCGCAGGTGGGCTGGTTTCATCACCAGCTGAGTTCATTGCACATATAGATTGTGGGAAGGAAGCGCGCGCAAATAGAATGAGGCGACGAAGGGTAAATGATGACAATGCCCCCACCGAGCCGAGAGTACAGGCTTCGTATGACGAGGCCCGCCAAGAATTAAAGTTTGCAACTATGTACCCAAGGATAAACAAGCCCGAGGGAGAAATGCAACCAGAGGACTATGAAATTTATGCTGTCGAACTGGACATGAAGGTAGCCCGACCACAAGATAAAGTCAAAATCATGGAGGAGACACAACGGGTGGTCACTTCCGACTTCCTAAAGACTGGTCGCCAGTTAAAGAAGAAGGATGAACAGCTCAAGGCAGCCAAGGACAGGGTGAGCTTTCTTGAGGCAAAGGAAAAATTCTTAGAGGCGGATATAGCCCGAATGACAGAAAGGGCGCTAACAGCAGAGAATGAGAGAAATAGGCTTCAGGGCGAAATTGCAAAGGCCCAAGTAGCCGACCCAGCCATATTAAAAGAATTGCAGAATCAAAACCAAGCGGCGCAACAGAGCCTACGGTCGATGGAGGAGGAGCTTGAACGTTTCCGCCTTGAGTACAGTTAGAAGCTAGCAGAGAAAGGTGAGGAGATGGAACGCCAACAAGAGCAGTATCAGCAAAAGGTACAGGAAAAAGAGGCCGAATTCAAAGGTTTGAAGACCAAGCTAGAAGACGAGCTCCGAGAGACAAAAGCTTCATTAGAAGAGCAATCGGCTAACCACTCCAGAGCTGAACAAACTTGGAACAAAGAAATGAACAGCTATGCAGAGCAGTTGGCATCCGATAAAAAGAAGAAGGCAGAATTTGCCGAGGCCCTCATTTCAAGAGACGCGGAGATTTCTTTGCTTAAGACCTCCCTATTACCAGCCCCTGCCCAGCCTGATATCATCCCACTGGTCAGGAAATTGTACATTTCTCACTAGGAGAAAATCAAAGCCTTCTGCTTAAATCTGCAGCCTACCCTCCGGTTCATCGACAAGGCATTAAAACTCAATCAGGAGGCCCATGACACAATGGAACAGTTCCCGCGTTTCATCCTGGAAAGGGTGTTCGAGGCAAGGGACTTGCTAAATAAGCTATACTCGGTCTCAGACGAGATCCTTGCCGGGGCGGGTATCGAAGATCGGGACACCGCAGCTCAAACGGCAAATAGATTCATTCATTGCCACTCCGCTTTCCAGCGTACTAAGGCAGCAGCGGCTTTTCTAAATAAAGCGTTGGATGGCATTCGAGGGAGTTTCTCTGAGTTGGGCAGGTTGGGATTGCCGTCTCCATTCCTTGAGGATGGCACTATTGCCACGGTTGCGCAGATTACGGAGGTTATTGAACAGAAGGAGAACGATCCGGAGGCATTCAAGGAATTCAGCAGCCCCCCAAAAGTAGCAGATATTGAGGCAATCATTCATCCACTCTCTCAGCTGCTTTTCCATATCCAAGCAGGCGTTGGCCTGCCAGAGGTACTGCCTCATAAGGAAGCTATTAATCTCTGTGAGGCACAAGAGAATTTGCGCAGCATGGCAAAGCCGTCCGAAAATGAATGGGTACCTTTGCAGGCTGCACTTTCAAAGCTTTAACTCCATTCGCCCTATAGATGAAGGCTCTAGTCTGTAGCACCAGAGAGTTTTTGGGTTCTCCGTTCCTTATCCGAAACGCCCCTGTTAGTCGCCAAAAGCTGTTGAAACAATGATTCAAGCAACTCCCTTCGGGTCCCTTTTTTGCTCATGTTCATGCGCTGGCCTGTGTGTCTCCGCATTTTTTTGGCTTCCTGGCAGGTTTTGATCTTTCCCTTTGCACATTCCTCGCTTCGCAACTTGGCGGGCGGCTCCCCTTTCGGCTCCTGAAATACTGCGCTGGGCGCCCACGTGTCTCGCCTACGGGGTTTTTCATTTTTCTATTTGCTTTGTGTTTCATTCGGGTCGCTAAGCCTTTCATAAAGGTCTGATACTCCTAAAGTTCATCGAGGGGCCCACATCTTTGTACGTGGCGATGTATCACAAACTTTCCTAGCAAGGATAGAATATGCTGCATCGGGCTGCAAAAGACTTCTAATTGGCCTTCTTTATTTCCTGGCGGGACCTACCTTCGCCCACGTGTCAGCGGTTCACAGCTTTTAAACAGCAGCAGGAATAAGAGCACCCTGGGTTGCGAAACGTGGCCACGCGTCTTTCACCACCCGGTTCATATGGCCTTTCCTTATTTTCAAAGTGACCTCAGTCCCCTGAATACGTGTCATTCCTCCACAAGCTCTCGGTCGATGGAGGAGGAGTTTTCTTTCGAGCCGCAATTTGCTGCCACGTGCCTTACATTGATTATCAAAGCAAGCTATGAGATGGCCGAGCGGGATAGTGTTATTGGGTGCTGCTCGTCATGGTTCTCTAGAGCGGTGGGCGGCACTTGTCGCTTCAAAGCCTGGTTGGGACCACTACCATCATTACAAAGGGCACGCCTGTAACTGATCAACTGGACGCAGTGCTCTGACTGGCTGCTCTCATAACGGCATTGGGAATATTCTTATTCGGGCATCATTACGGGAGATTGTGGAATCTTTCTGTTACAACTCTCCAGGCGGTGGGATTTTGCTCTCCGGCTATATATACTCTCTGTTGAGGGGAAATGGTCCAAGATTTTAGAAAGAATACTAGTTTTAGCAAGAGACACCAGGCCTCTTTTGCATGTTTATTCGCAAGAAAATTTTAGACTGTGCCTATTGTTCGGCCTTTCTATTTTTCATGTCTTGATTAAACTGTGAACTGTGCTTCTTATTATCTTAGGCATTTCATTTTAGGAGACTTCTATACATTGAATGCAAACTTGCTGGTCTAAATCATGTCTTAATGACTCTTCTTAGCAGTAAGAATGTACGCGATACTGTTTTATGTCAATTAAATGAATTGTTTATGCTATTGCTTTAAGTTTCTGATGTTCTGAAACATAACAATAACATTCAGGCCCTTGAGTCTATGATTTATCGTGCCTATCAAAAAGCTTTGGCGCATCGCCTTAGATTAATATTTGTTTCATTATATCCATTTCCTTTTCCCTTTCCAAAACCCATTATATAGAAGAAGCCAGCTTCTTTAAAATCCGGAGGTCACTCAGTTTGGCGCAAAGGGGTCCCCCTTGAACTGAGTTTCCCATAAAGGCACTGTTATCTTGTCAAATTTTGGCATCAACAAATAGCATAAAATACCTTTCACCTTGTAGACTTTTGACTCTCGTAGGACCACAGAGATTTGTATGAATCAAATCTAGTAGTTCAGTAGTAGATTATTCCTTTGATCTAAAGTTGTTTCTAGCTTGCTTTCCAAAATGACAATTCTTGCAAATAGAAGTAACAGGATTTGTAATCCTCAGTAAATCTCTTATAGATTGTACTACACTAATCCTCACCATATTATCAAAATTCATGTGACACATTCTCCAGTGCCATAACTAGCTATCATTAATCTGAGTCATAAAGCAACATCCATCAACACCCTTAATTTGATATATATTTCCTTCAGACTTCTTTCCTGCAACAATCACTGTTCTAGATCCTTTCTTGATTTCACATATCTCATCCTCAAATACAAGGTTATATCCTTTACTACACATTTTTACAACACAAGAGATTATGCCTTAAACCCTTAACATAGTAGACATCATCCGTATTATGCTTCCCATCAAAACTTACTCGACCTATTCCACAAATCTTAGCACCAGTGTCATCTCCAAACTTAACTAATCCTCCATCATATTTTTCAAGTTTAACAAACTTACTCTTGTCACTGGTCATGTGATGTGAATAGCCACTGCCAAGAACCCAATATTTCTTTTCTTGTTTAGCATGAAGAGAAAAAATCATAGTATCTTCATCTTTCTCCAAAGGACTTTCCTTCACCCGTCTTTCAGTATTAGTAGAAGTAGATTCATCTTTTATATCCAAGAACAAGCATTCATTGTCATCAAAATCTCCATAATTAGATTCTTCATCAGAAATACCGGCATCCTCATTCACTCAGTATGCTCTTTTAATCACCTTCCTTTTATTTTATTTTCTTAATCTATGTTTATTCTTCTTAGCTCTTTCTAAACATCTCGAAGCATAATGACCTATTCCTCCACAACTAAAGAATTTAAAGGGTAATTTACCTTCATACTTAGCAGAGCCTTTCTTCATCCTTCTCACAAAGTTAGCTTCTACTTCATCGAGGTTCTCTTCATCTAGATCTTCAGCTCTTGTAGCCTTGAAAGTAGTTTTTGGTCTTCAATCCATTTCTCAAGCTAGGCTTTCTTATTTCATAAGATGTTAGATTTCCCAATAACTAATCTTTAGTATAAGTATTGTAGTTTATGAATTCCTTAATAGTAGATACCTTTTCATTATATGCATCAAGGAGAGTTCTAAGAATCTTCTTCACAATCTTGGATTCATCTACTATAGCACCAAGTCCTTGCATTCCACCTACAAGCTCATCCACTCTTTGTACGTAGGATTTAATGTTCTCATCTTTATACATATGCAGGATCTCAAACTGTGCCTCCAAATTCTATAACTTTGCTTCTTTGAACTTTTCATCTCCTTCGTGCATCTTTTCTAAAGCATCCCAGACTTCTTTAGCATTCTTCAAATTTTTGAACTTTAATCAATCAGAATGTGTAAGACTATTCTTTAGAATGAACTTCTCCTTATTAGTTACTTCATGTTCCTTGATTTCATCAGCTGTACTTGGACCATTAGCAGTAGGAGTGTAAGTAGTCTTATAGGATTTATCAACATCATATCCATAGTACTCCAGATATCCTTCCATCTTTATTTTCCAGATAACATAATTAGTTCCATCAAACCTAGGATACTCAAAAGTGATCTTGCTCACCATCCTGGACCTTCCTTAAGTGGTTAAGCTTCTCTCCAAGGAACCAAGCTTTGATACCAATTATTGAACAAGACAATTAAGAGTGGGGTGAATCAATTGTAACATATCAAAAAATTTAGAACTTCCACCGAAAATTAGATCAATCACAAATATTTTACTCTGCTGATATGATTAATCATTAACTACAAATGTAGAGACTAAAAAACACCACACACACACAATAACACTAGATTTACGCGGAAAACCTAATAAGGGAAAAACCACGATGAGGATTAGCTCACAATATAGAGAATATCAAAACCGATTGCAAAGGCTCACTTCCAGAGAAGGATCAATACCAAAATATGACTTACTGTTCGGATTAGGACTCACTGTCCAACAAGGGTTAACCACTTGGAGGGCTCATTGCCACAATTACAAAGAAGATAGAAGAGATTTGTTATAGAGAGAAAACAGTCTCAATGAAACAGAGATTTCCACCACAACTTACTCAAACACTTGCAAACATGCATGAATGATAGAGGACACCTTCAACTCATCACTTCCAGAAACTCAACAATTAGTTTTCACACCGATCTTCCAAATTCGCATCACATACACACTTTTTGCATCTATCTTGCTTGCATTCATGTCTTTCACAAACATCTCAACTTGTATTTATACCATCTTAAACATTGAAACTCATCCAAAGTCGGCCATACACCATTTGCATTTACAAATCCAAATTAGGTTAGGGCCAAAAAATTCTACGATGGAATTAGAATGAAGGCAACCCAAATGCATGCTTCAACATGCTTCCATAAGCTTTGAAAGTAGTGTTAAACAGAAGGTCAGAAAAACTAGTGTAAAACACATAAACAATTAAGCACACACAACCTTAACACTATCCAATCTTTCTAGAGAACAAAATTAACTTTGAAATGACCTCAACAACTTATTATGAAAATAGCAAAGCATAACATTCAATCAAGAAGAAATATGAAGCAAATACATTTCTCCTAGACCTCAACCAGATACATAGAAAAACACAGTTCACAACTAGTGAATAGAACTCACACTGTAAAACAATCCAAAAAAACCAAAATATGGATATAGCAACTTCCAACAACCATGAATAATACTTTAGATCCTCATTCGCATAGTAAAAAATCTCAAAGAAAAACCCAGAGCAAACACTAAACACCTACAACCTTTCTTCATTACAATTTTCTTAATATCCTCAACATATGCAGCCAATAACCATTATTCATGACATCAATGAAAACATCAACCAGTTGAAAAATAGTTAACCAGTTGACATTAATGACAACACCTTCATACTTCCTTCATACTTGCAATAGAAAGGGGATCATAAAAATTGATGGAAAGAACAAGATTGAGAATTCCCTCTATGTCAAAGGTCTAAAGAATAATCTCCTAAATGTCAGTCAAATGTGTAGCAAAGGATATAACCTTACATTTAATGCCTTTGGAAGTGAGATCAGGAAGCTAGGGTCTGGAAGACTAGTTACTAAAGGTACAAGGAAAAATGGGAATGTCTATCATCTAAAGGAGGAAAACAGAAAGATCTACTTATTGGCTCAATCCGGTGAGTGTTGGTTGTGACACAAAAGAATGGGACACATCAAATTTGACAATATGGTGAAGATCAGTTCTACTCATACAGTGAGAGACATGCCTAAGATAACCTAGCCTACAAATACATTATGCAAGGAGTGTCAAATGGGAAATCAAACAAAGACAAGTTTCAAGAGAAAGGAGTGCTCTGCTACAACGCCATTGGAGTTGATTCACATTGACCTATGTGGACCTACAAGAATAACGAGTCAACAAGGTGAAATGTATTTTATGTTGCTTATTGATGATTATAATAGAATGACTTGGGTTACATTTCTAAGAGATAAATCATAAGCTTTTGATAATTTTAAAATCTTCAAAGTAAAAGTTGAAAATGAAATGGATGCTAAGATCAAATGCTTAAGGTCAAATAAAGGAGGTGAATTTACTTCAAATGAATTTGAAAAGTTTTGTGAAGATTATGGTATTAGGAGACATTTTTCTTCTCCTAGAACCCATCAATAGAATGGGGTAGTGGAAAGGAAGGATAGGATCATCTAAGAGATGGATAGGGCTATGTTGAAAGATGTTGATCTACCTGATATGTATTGGAACGAATTAGTTCACACTGTTGTCTATTTGCTTAACAAAGTTCCGTTAAGCATCAATAGCACTAAGACCCCTTATGAGCTATGGTATGGAAGGCCTCCTATTGTTAGATACTTCAGGATATTTGGAAGAAAATGCTACATCAAAAGAGATGAAGACCTTGGAACGTTTGATTCAAGGTGTGATGAAGGAATATTTCTTGGTTACTCAGCCAGAAGCAAGGCCTATAAAATATTACAATAAGAGATTGGGAAAGATGATTGAAAGAACAAATGTTAAGTTAGATGAAGATTTGTATTATATATCACAACAACCAGAAGTTTGTGGATTTGATATACCTCCTTGGATTAAAGAAAAAGAAGAAGAAGAGAAAGAAGAGAAGAAACTAGAACCAAAAAAGGCTCCCAATACTCCAACAAAGTATGTTTGAAAGAATCATTCTGTAGATCAAATCATTGGAGATAAGAATGAAGGCGTGAGAAGTTTTGTAAGAGAAAATGAGCATGTAAATTTGTTTTTATTTTTAAAAGTAGAACCTATGAACTTTGTTGATGGTAGAAAAGATGATGCTTGGATAAAATCAATGGAAGAGGAATTAAATTAGATAGAAAAGAATTAGACATGGGAATTGGTTCCCATAATAGTTGATAAAAATGTGATAGGAATAAAGTGGGTGTTCAAGAAAAAAATGAATGAAGATGTTGAAGTTGTGAGAGAAAATCCAGATTGGTATGCAAGGGATATTCACAAGTTGAAGATATTGATTTTGAGGAGGCTTTTTCTTTGGTATCCAAAATGGAGACAATAAGGATGTTTCTTGCTTTTACGACTCATAGGAATTTCAATGTCTATTAGATGGATGTCAGGTTAGCCTTCTTGAATGGTGATTTAGAGGAAGAGGTCTACATTGAGCAATTAGATGGCTTCTAACTATTAGAAGATCCAAACATGGTATGAAGACTCAAGAAAGCTCCTAGAGCTTGGTAGGCTTGGTTGGATAAGTATTTACTTCAAAAAGGTTTCAAGAGAGCTACTACAAATAGTAATCTTTACATTAAGGTACATGAAGACAATATTTTGATTGTGGTTGTATATGTTGATGGCATCATCTTTGGTGGAGATAATGATATGTGTAAGAAGTTTGTAGGATAGATGTAGAAAGAATTTGAGATTTCAATGATTGGTGAGTTATCTTTCTTCCTTGGACTTCAATTTGATTAGCTAGATGATGATATTTTTATTTCACAAGATAAGTATGTAAAGGAGATGTTGAAAAAGTTTGGCATGGAGGATTCCAATCTAGTCTGTACTCCTATGGTTACTTACATCATTTGAGCAAAACTGTTGATCATTCAGAGGTTGATTCAACTCTTTATAGGCCTATGATTGGAGGTTTGTTGTACTTGAATGCTTTTATACTTGATATTAAATGCATGTAGCATGTTTTTTTGCTATAATTCAAGCCAATCCTAAGGAAAATCATGAGAAAGTAGTGAAAAGAATATTCAAATACTTGAAGGGAACTCCGGATTATGGTCTATGGTATAAAGAGGGTGATAATTTTTCTTTGAGTGCTTATACTGACATTGACTGGGTAGGATGTGTGGATGACCATAGAAGTACTAGTGGAAGTGCATTTTTCTTAAGAGACAAATTGGTCTCTTGGTTCAATAAGAAGTAGGACTTAGTGTCCTTATCCACAATAGAGCTGAGTATATTGTTGCAACATCTTGCTACACCTAGGTGCTTTCGATGAAGCAAAATTTAAAGGATATAAAGATGGTTTATAATGAAACTATTCCTATATTATGTGATAATATTGGTCAATGCAATTATTATTTCCAAGAATCTAGCGATGCATTCAAGGACCAAACACATTTCCATCTGATATCACTTTCTAAGGGAGAAATTTGAAGATCAAGAAGTCAGGATGGAGTATGTGTCTACCAAGGATTAGATTGTAGATATCTTCACTAAGGAACTTTCAAAAGATACTTTTGAGTATCTTTGAAAGAATTTAGGGGTTATTGCCCCTTCTTTTTCTAACTAGATGCATAGATAGTGCATCTATCTAGGGGAAGAAATTCATGCCATATATTTTTCTCCTAGATTGATGGGTGTTACCTCTCAGGGGGAGCATGCAGTTGGTTGGTTGTTGCTAATAGGGGGAGCCAATTGAAGAAGATGTGCATATGTTGGGAATGTATAGTTGTGCAATTAGTCGAAGGTGGAGTATGTGTTGTTTCTCTTAATGTGTAGGTGTGTCTCGCCCTTTTTCCTTGACATCAAAGGGGGAGAGTGAGTAGGTGTATGTTTCCATAAATACCAAAGGGGGAGATTGTTGGTATTGGTTTTCATTGATGTCAACACTTGGTGTGTTTGTTTGAATTGGTCCTCTCTATCTTCTAGATAGGACCACATTATGTTCCTATGGAAAACTTGTTGAAATATTTGTTTGTATTCCTTTTGGCCATCCTAATTATTTTTTTGAGTTTTTGAAGATACTAATTCACCCCCCTCTCAGTATCCAAGTGTGTTCAACACAGTGTTCCATTGTTTTCCAATAACGTCATGCATAATTTTTTTGAACAAAGGATCTACAACCAAAATGTCTACCACTAGAGCCTACATGGGCTTCTTGGAGAGCAAGGGGTATTTATAACTTAGCTAAGCAATAGAGTAAAATTTACCAGTATAATATATTTGATAAAGAATCTTAGAAAGAATAATATAACATGTTGCAAGCTTTCAAAAACAAAATTGAGAGTTTTTAGAAGTATTATTAGGAAATGTTATATCATTAAATAATCGTGAATATGTGAATACCATTCCTGCAAGTCTACATTAGCACAAAGTAGACTTCTTGTATTTGAGCTATTAACAATAATAGGCGAAGAGAAATTAAATCAAAAAGTGATAATCATTTGATGTATCATGGAATGGAACAAGGGAATTTGTTCTTATCATTGCATCTACATGATAATTCTCTTTATGTGTGATAGTGTTAATAGTGAATAAAGAAAATTTATTTAGTAAAGATAAGGCTAAATCATGATATTGAGAGAGAGTTTATCATGTTTAGCCTAATAGGATCCTATAATTTGATTTATTATTAGCTGAGAGATGCCATAAATTCAAGAATATTTTTTAGGTTTATGAAAATGCTTGTGAGCCAAAAATGAAGGCTTAGTACTTAGTAATTTTATTTGTGCATGAAAATTCTAGATAGAAGGATAGGAGAAATGGCTTACCAGAAGGGGGAACTAATATCTCTCATGCTCTAGAGCTAGTTTGAAACCTCAATCCATCAAAGTAAATTTCTCATGGATGGTCATGTTGTACAAAAAGAACATGATTATCAAGAAAATAATCTAGATTAGGAAAGGAATATAGTGAATGGGTATCAACTAACTAGTTAGCCACAACTTCTCCCTTTATTTATTTTTGGGAGAAAAACTTAAAATAAAATCCAACTAGTAACATGACCCACTTAGCCAATCTTCTTGAAAGATTAGTTTTAGAGAACAAATGTTTAATAGGATCAAAATTGACAATGACACAAGTTTTTTCATGAATAAGATAATGTCTAAAATTCTATGTTACAAAGATGAGAGAGAAACATTGTTTCTCTAATATAGAATGCCTAGTTTCATAATCAAGTACAATGCAATTGATGTAATATACAACCCTTTCCTTACCTTCATCATCATGTTAAGTCAATAAGGCTAATAAGGCATGAGATAAAGATGATGTGTAGAGAAGAAAAGGTTGGAATTATATAGCTGGCATAAGAATAGGAGGATTAGAAAAATAAATTTTAATATTATAAAAATATGTTTTGCAATGCTCATCCAAATAAAAGCATATATACTTTCTAAGAATATGTGTAAAGGGGAGGGTATGATCAACCAATGAGAGATAAAACATCTTATAGTTTGGATCTTCCCTTGAAGACTACAAAGTTGAGAAATTATTTTAGGTGGAGGCATGTTTACAATAGCATCTATCTTATTAGCATCAATTTCAATTCCATGGCGAGATCGACTATAAATCCTCAAAAAAATCAATCAAAGATTATATTGATATTATGAACGTGATCTTGATGAGTTACAAAATTAGCCAAGATGTCACTGACATAATCCTTAAGAATTTTATGAATAAATTCATGAAATATTAGATTCATAGCACATTGGTAAGTTGCATCTACATTATTTAAACTAAATGGCAAGACTATGTATAATAAAAATTACCCCAAGATGTGAAATCTATTTTAAATTGACCCTTGTGACTAATATGGATTGGTTATAACTCAAGAATCCATACATGAAGGAAAGTAATGCATGTCTTGTTGTCAACTCCACAATTATATGTATATTAGGAAGATTAAAATCATCCTTAAGAGAATCTTTATTTAAATCTTCGAAATCAATGCATACATGAATAAAATCATTGGGTTTCACAATGACAATTATATTCAATATCCAAGGTGATGGGCCAATAGGATAGACAAAAAAAAAATTTAAGATATTTTCCATCTTAGTCTTGACCATTAAAGCAACCTTAAGATGTATCTTTCTAATTTTATATTTATCCGGTTCAAGGGAATCATATAACACTATGTTATGGACCATTATAGAAGGGTCAATACTAGGCATATCCTCATATTATTGGGAAAAAATATCAAGAAATGAATGCAAGATACTTGTATGTGAGGCATGCTCCTTAGAATAAATAGGTTTCCCAATCTAGATTACTTTATCTAGAAAAGAAGGATCCATAGGGACATCGATATTATCTCCAAGAACAAGTGTATTATGATCTAAAGGATTAGGGATTTCTAAATACTTATCAATGTTAGAAAGTGGAGTTAATTCATTTGAATGCATGATGGATTCCCCAAAATATACCTAAGGATTCAAGAAATAAGGGAATCTACAATCATGATAATAGGAAGGTCAATTAGAAAATACCTCAAGAAAATCTACTATAGCTTCTTCCATAGAAAAAGCATCTAGAGGGCCATAAATGAATTAAGTACAATATCCATAATGATCTCAAGATGAATGAGATGAAGTGCATGAGAATATATTTAGAAATCATATTTACATTTAAAGAAGGTTTTAATTTAGATCAAGAAAGGTAGTATCCAAGATTCGTATTAGGGTTATGTGGATTCAACTATAAAATGATCTTGATAACCTAATCCTTACAACCACAACCATTACCTTCATAATTTGTTTTAGAAAAAAATGTAAATCCTAATCTCCTCAAAATAAGGATGATCGCCATTAGTGATATAGTCAATATGAGAACTATAATCATGTGAATCATTATCATCATCCTTAGAAGTAGAATGAATTATAAATTATGTGGGAGTTGTTAATTATATTTATAAATGTGAGTTGGATTGACTTTATTTTATTCAAAAAATGATAGTGTAAAGTCTAATGAACCCTAATCATCACCAAAAAATGCATTATAATTGGATGAATAAAATGAGTTAGCACGATCATCAGGAATATGATTCAATGGTGGTGTAACAGGATTTGAGAATGAAGGAATTAATTCTTGAGAGTAGGAGAAGAATTTAATGAGCAACCAAAATAAGCCTTTTAACAAGATTGAAATGGATTAGGGTTATCTCATATTGTAAATAATTTATTATTATATATATGAATTTAATGGATTGATGTAACGTAGACATGATTGCACCCATAACATGTATCCATGATCAACGTAGAAGATTAAATGATCAATTACTTGTTATAACATATACCAAGGTGGGTAAGGTAGTGGGTTTGAGTTGAACAAGTAGTAATACAATTCCAATAGCTTGCTGAACAATTTTATCAAACCCATGAATAGAGAGTGATGTAGCAACAAGAGAAGAAGGATTTGTACATGAATGCATGGTAACAAATAAACACCACAAACATTGAGACCCGATCCAAGGTTAATGAGAGTGTGTTTGATACCCATGGTATTAACAACAACAATTAGCATAAGAGGATCAAATTGAGTTTGTAATTCAATAGGAGGGATTTCATCCTAATAGAATATAATATTGAGAGCATTAAAGAAAATACATTTCATTAAATCATTCAATCATCTAATCTAATAGAAGGAGGCACAAGGATTTTTTGTAGAGACTTTTGAAGTATATCATGATAGATACAAGTTTGAAGAAGATCCCAAAGAGAGATCTTAGTAGGAGTAACATGAATTTTCTTGATAAGATCATACTCTCCCAAGGATTTAGAAAAAGGCTTAGAACATCTAGAATAATTGGTGTAGGAGAAGGAAGAGATGTTAAAATGTTAACATTTTCCTTGTTTCTACTAGTATTATACATGTGGTCTATTGAAGTATAACCAGTAGTCATGTGCACATTACAATAATAAATCTAACAATATAGACATAATAACCTAAAGGTCATGGCGTGTTAGGAACACCTTAAAAAAAACTTATGGGTTTTTGTGTTGGAGGAGTTTCTTGTGCTCCATAGACATAGATTTCTTGTTTCTCAAGTGCTTTGGGACCATTGGAAACAAAAATCATGTTAATTTTAAATTTTGACAATATTTATAAGAATAATTTGAAGAATACTTTGAAGAAAAGTTTGAAGGAAGTAGAGAAGTAGAAATGGATGAAGAAAAAGTTGAAGAAGTAACATTTATAATTTAAAGGATAATTGCTCAAAATCACTAAGAACTTCATCTAACATATTAAAAAAATATTTAGAAAAGATATTATCATATTTATGAAAGGTTTGGAGAAAGAGATCCAACATATTTAGATATCATGCATTCACCAAAATTAAAGATAGGAAAGAATTTAAAGAAGAGAAGGAAATTAATGGAAAGAAGTGGTGTTTAAGGAGCACTCAAGTTCACCAAAATATAGAGAAAGGAATATTTTTGTTTAACTAAAACAATTAGTTCTAAAAACCAAACTCCTATGCTACCTCAAATAAATCAAAACCTCTATATTCACTAATAGAAATAAGATATTTTCAAAACAAAAATGAAGAATATACTCTAAATTTTGATCACAAATTACTTATAAATTAAAAAATATTAAGAAAATAAAGAACATAATGATTTATAGAAAGTACAAATAAGATTAAAATCTTATTCTAACTAGAAGTAAAAATTCAAACAGAAAGGAACTCGACACTAGATGTAGTAGCTCTTTATCCAAGATGCCAACATGTCACATAGATGTCCTTGCTTCATGCTATCATCCTTCACTAGTCGCTCTAGAATCTCTCAAAACATACAACTCAAGTACTAGAATCAATTTGACAAACACATATAGAGATGGGAAAATTTATTGGGGTTGTTTAGGGGTTTTCCTTAATCAAACCCTCATTTTGATGTTTTGACCTCCTCAAATAGCCAAGAAAGAGATGATTGATAAAAATAAAAGACTTTAAATCTTAAGTGCATTAAGGATCAAAAAAAATGATAAAACAAATTTTTGATAATGATGTTAACCTTGATCTATAGGAAGAAAATCATTGCATGTAGATAAAAATAATAATACCAGTAGATTTATGAATGTCTATGCCAAAGAATTGTCTCACATTAGAAAAAATAAAAGAGAAAGTTAGTGATATTACTAGTAGAATAAAACTATCTCCAATGGAGTTTATGAATGCTCTTCTTGAGAAGCTTGAATTGCTTCAAAGGAGGAGCCAATGATACCATGGAGAGAACTTAAAATAATAGCTATAATTATTACCAATATTTTGACAAAGTTTCCCCAAGAAAGTGAGACAGAGAGCTTGCTTCAAAAAATTGTGAAAAAGATCCTTGAAAAATGATAAAAGAGTGGGTTTTGTTTACTCAAATGAGAGAGAAGAGATGACACTTTCTCATTTGAGAATTACAACATGCATCATAAATGGGCCACATGGAAAGTGTACATTTGAATTTCAATTTTTTTTAGGATGTCGGTGCATCACATAGATGTTTGGGCATTGGACTCCCATCCAAGAGAATTTTGCTAAATTTTGACACATGCTAGAAATATGCTATGATATTTGAATTTGAGGCAAAATATAAGTATCAAAATTTTGCATTACAACATGAGCTAAGATGAGTTCAAAGCGTAATGTGAAATTGTGCAAGTACACAATTTTTGACACTACAATGTGTTTGTATCACTTTTATTAGTTTTCTTGCACTCTAATTGATTGGAAATATAAAAGAATAATTTAAGTGAACATTATAATGACTTTCAAATGATTTATTATGTTTTAAATCATTGTAGTATGCATAAATAAAATATAATTTTATCTTTTTTTTCATTAGTTACCTATTCCATAGGCTTGTAGGATGCTAAAAAGGATTAGTTTTGTAACTACTTTCAAGAAGGGAAAGAAAGGAAAATGAGATAAGTTATTGAAAAGAGCAAGAGAGTGCCTCTTCCCCTTTCAAGTAGCATGTTTTATTTTGGAGGAAATCAAGAAGGTATGGAATGACAAACCATGCTTGTGATTGTTATTTGTTGAGGAGAGAAGGCCAATGAATACATGCAAATGACCTCGTGTTCAATGGTTGTTTGGGACACCTTTATTAATATCCATTAACTATTATACAATGAGTTGTGGGTAGGATAACACTTCTTTTAAACTCTTTCACATGATGTATGTTCGACATAGAGTTTTAATGTATCTAAGGTCTTCATTGATGTGAGAGTGGATGTATTATCACTTATGTCCATGCCTAGGATAGATGTTGATATTGAGAGTTAGTTGTTACATGTCATGTTACTTTAGGGCATTCTATATTTTAGTATTGTGAGATGTGAAATGAAAACTATTATACAAGTGTGAATTAGTGGTATGAGGAGCTTATCTCACTCTCCCTAGACTTTTGTTCCTATTAGGATGTTTTGAAGAGATATTTTATGTTTGTGATTATGTCTATGAAATTATTTATTTTCAACACTATAGATGGTGTTCTTATACTTTTGGTAGGTTGAAAATTCATGCATTGAATTAATTTTACAAGTGTAGAGATTAGTTCTACAAGTGTAATTTAAACTAGAGTAAAATATAATATGATCATAGATACTAAGATATTTATCTAAATAAGACCCTAATATTTAAAACATTTAACAAACACATTTTTGACATCTTGAATAGTATATATTTCTTCACTACAATTTCAATTTAAATACCCTATTTCTTTTATTTAAATTCTACATTTGTTATTATATTATCATATTATCTATTATTACGCCAAACTTAATTTTAATTTATTATTTATTATTTAATTATTCATCATAAATAAATTATAATGAAAAAATATTTTAATTATAAATTAATTAAGTTGAGACGTGTATGAGTGTATTAACAAAAACTATTAAAAAGTTAGCATATATTTAAAAAATAAAAATTCTTAAATAAATAATAAAATAATTCTAAAGTAAAATTAAAATAATGAAGTAAATAAAATATTCTTTTTAAATAGATATAAGAAATATGAAAATAATGAATGATGATTTTTTAAAATAAAAATAAAATTGACAAACAAAAAGTAAAATGATTCTTCAAATAAAAATAAAATAAATAATATTAGATCATATTTAATATAATTTTTTTTAATTAAATATATTATATTTATATAATAATTTTTCTTTTTTTTAAAAAGAGAAGGGGTAAAAATTTATTCAATCAAATCCAAAATACAGAGCAAAGGCCAAAGGCCAACATCAACACTACATATTACTGTCTTTCAATAATAACCTCTCAACAGTCCCATGATAATCAGAAGGTAACTCATCCTTTCCACTAATATCCCAGCCATCCGTGTTCTTAGAAGCCCACTTTGCCAAGTAGTCAGCCACTCTATTCCATTCTCTATGGATATGATAAAAGGAGACATAATCCAAGGAACTGCATAGACCTAGAATTTGTCTGACCATAGAGGCTAATTGCCAACTAACATCATCCAAACTTTGGCTTTTTAGCATATCCACAACAATATGTGAATATGACTCACAGATGATCCTCCTCCAGCCTAAAGAGCATCCTCTCTCAACTGCAATCTTAATAGCAAGGGCCTCCATTAGATTATTAGACTGTTGACCTTTGTAAATAGAGAACAGAAAAATCGCACCACCATCATTACCTCTACCTATACCCCCAATACCAACATGTCCAAGGTTCCCATGAGAAGAACCATCTGTATTAATCTTTAGGACCCCAACCGGGGGAGGTGTCCACCTCCCATCCTGAAAAACCCGTTGCTTGACATGTCAGGGTCTTTTTCCAGCAATGCATCCCTGTCTACTATCCCCCAGGTTCAAATTCCTCACAATAGCATGATCACCAGGATCAATACTTTCAGACATATCACACTTAGCAAAAATAGTCTCTTGAAGCCTACTAATTATCTTCTTCCACAATTGAAAACTTCCTAATTTGGAGCCAAAAAAAATTCTTCGGTTCCTCTCCAGCCAAAGGTTCCAGAGAATGAAAATAGGCCCAACAGTCTAGGCCACCTTCAAGAAAGAAGTCTTCGCTGGAGGCTTGCCCAAAATTTCCTAAAATTCAATTAGGGAGGTAGCATCAATACAACCATGACACCAAGCCTCCCACCATTTGTGCCATATCTCTCTAGAAAAAGGGAAAAGAAATAACAAGTGGGAGGTACATTCCTCATTGTTTGAACAAAGGAAGCAAACAAAAGGTCTCTGAAAACCTCGCTTGCAAATATTCTCCCAAGTGAGGCATTTCTTCTGAGCCACCAAACATAAGAAAAAATTACATTTGGGCCAAGAAAAGTTATTCCAAACCTTCTTCCACTAGTGCACCTCAGCTGGACAATGTAAGTTCCTATCAAGTATAGCATAGCCTTGAGCAACAGTAAATTTACCTTTTGGGCTAGGACTCCAAGCCAAAGCATCCCTCTCATTAAGGGAGCTGCAGAACCTACCCTCCAAAGCTTTAGTAAGAACAACATGATCCTCATCAGAACCACCCACAGGCCACTCCTGAGGGTCCTTCCAGCAAGTCACCTCCACCTGATCCATACGCTTGACTATTTTAAAATGCTCCACCTTAATCCATCCATCATCAGTAAAAATATGGTAGAGAGGTTGAAGCTGAGGGAAGCTAGAAAGAATGGGAGGGTGGCCATCCCAAGAGTCCTGCCAAAACAAAGCATCAAAGCCTCTATTAAATATCCAGAAGAGGCCATCCTTAATAAGCTGAGCTCCCTTCTTAAGAGTATCCCAAATACAAGAACCTTTACCCAACAAAGCAAGCCACGACGCATCAAGGCTATCAGCACTAGGAAGATACTTGTGGGCAAGAATCTTGGCCCAATCCTGCTCTTGATTGTTGCACCACCTCTAGTACAACTTGGCTACCAAAGTTGTGACAACGAGAGCCACCGACCTAAGACCAAGGCCCCCAACATGCTTCGACCTGCAGACAGACTCCCACTTGACTAAACTCCACTTCGAGGATAGGAGGCTGCCTGACCAAAGGAATTGCCAAGATAGAGCAACAAAATCCCTCAAAAAATGTGGAAGGGATGACCTGAACACAACACCTATAAATGGGAGAGACCGAACCATAGTCTTTAGGAAAACCACTCTCCCAGCAGAAGATAACCATCTGTAAGTCCAGTGACTAACCTTACTTCAGAATTTATCCAAAATCCCCTGCTAGTAATCTCTATGCTGATATCCCGAGGCCAAAGGAATCCCAAGGTACATCAAAGGAAGGGAACCGATCTGAAATATAAGGATCCTAGCAATCTTGCTCTGAAAAAGCCAAGGAGTATTAAAGAAATAAATGGAGGACTTATCATCATTAATACTCCGACCTGAAGCTTTCAAATAGATATCTAAAGCTCTCCTAAAGTTCACTGCCTCACTAATTCTAGCCATGCCCATCAACCCAGTGTCATCCACAAACTGAAGATGAGAGTAGGAAGGAAGATTATTGTTCCAACACCAACCTTGGATAAAACCCTGCCTCACCTGAGATTTTATAAATCTGCTAAGACCCTTCGCCATGATAATGAATAAATAAGGAGATAAAGGGTCCCCTTGCCAGAGTCCCCAAGAAGTACTAAACAATTATGAAGGTTCCCCATTAATGAGAACTGAGAAGGAGGACGAGGTCACACAGCTAAGAACCCAATTCACCTACTCATCAAAACCAAAATCCAAGAGAATTTTTTGTAAGAACTCCCATCTCACTCGATCATAAGCTTTAGCCATGTCAAGTTTAATAAACATAGCCTTCTCCTTAGAGGTAGCCATAGAGTGAATAGCCTCCATTGCTATCACAACCCCATCCAAAAAATTTCTTCCTTCAACAAAACCACCCTACTCAGCAGAGATCAAAGTACCAAGGAGTGGTTTGAGTCTCTCAGCAATCAATTTGGTGATGATCTTATAGACAACATTACATAACGCAATAGGCCTGAATTGAACCAACCGATTAGCCCCCTCCTTCTTAGGTATGAGATCCAAGAAAGTAGAATTCAAAGACTTAAGCATCTGTTTGTTCCTATGTGATTCCTGAACCACATCTAGGAGATCAAACTTTATTATTCCCCAGAATTCTTGAAGAAACTCAATTGGAAACCCATCCGGGCCAGGAGCCTTACCTTTTTTCATAGTAAACACAACTTTCTCCAATTCAAGTAACAAGATAGGACTTAAGAGATCCCCATTCATCTCAGCAGAGACCAGGTGGGGAATACAATCCAAGATGTCCCTCTCCTCGGCCCTAGCTACAAGATCCTCCCTAGTAAAAATATTAGAAAAATAATTGACAGCTTCCCTGGAAATTTCTTCACAGGAAGAGAGCTAAGCCCCTTCAATCGAAACAAGAGAGGAGATAGAATTCCCCTACCTCTAAGCCTTAACCGAGTTATGAAAGAACACAGTGTTCCTATCTCCCTCCTGAAGCCAATCAACATGAGATTTCTACTTCCAGAAAATATCCTCCCGAAGCTCCCACTCTTCTAGTCCCTTAAGAGTCGAGGACTCAACTTTACTCAGATCAGAGGTCAACCCTTGGTCTCGAATCTAATGAGTAATATTATCCAACTTGGACTAAGTAGCTATCTTTTGAGCATGCAGGTTCCCAAAACATTTTTTATTCCATCTCTTAGGCCTATACTTCACATGTTGAAGCCTCTTACTAAAAGTAAACATGGTCGTCCCATGGGCAAGCATCACCTCATACCACCAATCCAACATAAGATCCTGTAGAGACTGATCTCTTAACCACATCAACTGAAATTTGAAAGAAGGATTTTTGGTTACTCCATATGAGGTGACAGAGAGCTTGATAGGCCAGTGGTCAAAGCCCATGCAATCAAGAATTTCTGAACTGGTGGTCCACCTACTGTTCACCCAATAGCAGGAAACCAAAAATCTATTAAGCCTTTCTGAGATAGCCTCAACACCACATCTGTAATGCCCCATCTTAATAACCTAAGAATGTTGCAAAAGTGATATAAAAGTGTAATAATTTTTTTTAAAGTATTAATAATATGTTAACTAAATGCATACATTCTTAGGTTAAATGATGTTACACTACTTTAAGTTTTCCATAAGCGACTTAAGTATTTCGCATTGCTCCCAATTAAATCATAACATAAAGTAAACATTGCATATTAATAAATTTTCATTCATGATAACATAATAAAGTACAAACATTTTTCCATACATTGCATTGATAAGTTATTACATTACTCATCCATCTGATGAGGTAGTTCAAATAACAAATACATTTACAATTACATTGATCACCTCTTATAAAATTGAGGGATGTTTTCAAATACATGTTTACAATATACAATGATGAAAATAGAGAAGGAATCCATGTGCGAGCTCTCCATCCATGAAGCGCTCAATGCCACAATCGAACTGGGGACCCAACGGAGTAAGGTGCACGTTCCACCAAACCATGTGGTACCCGTAGGTCCACCCCCTGTGCTAGGAGATAGTAATAAGACTACCTAGACCTAATCTACTAACTCTAGACACTAGTACATTCAAACTAATGGTTACATTGCTTCCAGATTTTGACATTTGATTGATACACAAACTTAGGGTTAACTGTTATTCTAGGTGGAGTGTCATCACAAAGATGTAATGGTTGCCCTGGTGTTTCTTCCTAGGTCCCGGCCCCCAATCCTTGGGTTACCCTGGTAACCTCTTACGAAACCCGGCCCCTATTGCATACAGTTGCGGAATCAAATGTCCCTTAAGGAAACGAGACATCGATTTTGCCATTCCAGGCCTTCTCGACTTATACTCATAACTGTAGTAGCTTATGAGTCATAAGCGAGGCATGCATATCTTGTTTAAATGTTTTAAATCTATCTACTGTGTTCTTTAGTTTTCACTGACTTACTTAACTAATCGTAAGTTACCCTGACACCACTTTGTGTGTCGGCCCTTACAGCTAGCCACTCCCCTAAACATAACAAAGACACTAGGTTTTCATGACTAGGGTTTACCATATGCACAATTTACAACTCTCAATGATAAACAAATCATAACAGTATCAAACACCATTTTAATTCTAGCACAACCCAAGTCAATAAGAAATACTTTTAAACAAAAGAGTAATAACCCCAATTAACTCGATTTATTCTGGAAGACTTTTCAACAAAAACTTTCCCAATTTACCCCAAGAAAAGAATACATTAATAGTAAAACAAGAAAGAAAATTTTCTATGATTTGGATATAATAAATCCATTCAAACAATCAAAAATGACTAGAATTAAATTTACTAATTCATAAGAAAAATTACGTCATTTTGTTCTAAAATTGACATTCTCAATTTAACTAACAGATAGATATATTAAATATTCTCTTTTATTTTAACTATAAAGAGAAATTCATTAACCATAAAACAAAAATTCACATGCAATATAAACTATCAAATTTATTACTATTTTTATTAAATTATATATTCATAAATGAAATATTTAAATTAATTTAATTAAATTTATATAATACATTATAATTACATATATATTATATAATATATTATAAATATACTATATAATATATATATATTATAATACATATATATATAATACAAAATTAAATTTTATAAACTTAAATTTTAAATCACACGACTTTAAACTTTCTCACGCATTAAACAAAACGAATTTACCAAACATAAAAAAAAACGCATGAGTTTCGGCCGCCTCTCCCAGGGTATGGGAGAGGGCGCGGCCCTTGCCGGGCTGCGCCTAGCAGCCTAACGGCTGCTGTGCGCAGCCATGGCGGCTGCGCCATGAAGTAAGGGGAAGGGCTTCAGCCCTTTCCCTCAATCATCATTTTTTTTATTTAAAATTTCCTTTGAAAATTCCTGCGGTATCAAATCCGCGACTTGGGTTTTCATTCCGTAATTTAAAAAAAATAAAAATAAAATAAAATCATTTAAAACGCCTGTGTAAATATTTTATCAAGAATTTTACCAGGCATGAAGCTCATAACTCAAAAACGTAAATTTTTTTTTAAAATGAATTTTGCCAGCGGAATTTAATTCCGTACGGCGATTTCAAAATAAATACCAGGTAAAATAAAATATAATTTTAACATAAACAATTTGAATATATATAAATACTTTAAAATTTAATTTGGATTTTCACAGAGAATTTTTCTACAAATTCAACAAAGTTTTTCATAGGATTTTCTACAGAGTATTTGAAAAATTTACTGTGATTTAAACAAATGTTTTTCTCAAAATTTCTCATAATAAAACTGAAAAATCCAACCATTTTTCTGTTTCTTTATCTAAAGAATTACTCAATCTTTACTCAGCAAATTTCAACACTAAATGTCCTTTTTCCCTAATTTCTTTCCTAAAAATTTACAAATTAACAAGTACAGATCAATACCTGAATTCCTTTGCTACTGATGATCAAATTCTCTGTAAACCTTTGAAGCCTCTGTTTCCTGTAACCACCAAATCCTTCCCGAGATACCAAATCCAGAATCACCAACCACCAAGATCTTTTGAAAGATCCTCCACCAAAAGATCTCCCACAAATATACAACCCTAGAGGAAATAACAAATTCTTAAGAATATTACCAGAAAATTCACAGTCAAAGGATTTTTTTTTTTAACAAGTGCCCTGATAATTTCCCCGTGAGGAAATTGAATAGCCTCTGTCAATTTTCCCGAGATCCACAATAACCTCTGTGTAACCAAATTCCAACAACCTCATAAAAGCACTGGCACACTTGTCGAGAAGAGGTTATCAAAAATATCTTCTCTTTCTCGGAAATTTTTTGCCATTTAAAAACTTGCATGCAATTTATTTAATTTATTAAATTTAAAATTTAAAATCAATTTTCTGTCAAATTACATGCAACTTATTTAATTTTTTTTTAATTTAAATACTAAAAATCAATTTTCCAAACACAATTTAATTTACATGCATATTATTTTATTTTAATTTTTAATTTTCTATTTCATTTAAATATAATATAATTTATGCACTTAATAATTTAATTTAATTTATTTATTTATTTAATTAAAATAGTTAAATCATTTTAAGACCAACTATTTAACTAAATAAATTAACTAATGTATTAAATAATCAAGTAAATAAATTGCAATCATATTTAAATATTAATTAAAATAACAATAAATAAAGCACATTAATTAACATTAAAACATAAGCAAATTTACCTTTTCAAAAACGATTTAACCAACAGAAACACGTTACAACCTATGACCCAAACTGAAAATTGACGATGTACAAAAACTAAGGTTAAAGACCGGACTAGGATAAACCTAACTACTATCTCCCGTTCAACAGTTTCCGTTGAGTCTTGACACGCTCAGACCTGATTACACAGGTGGAGTCGGTGTCATGTACCTGCAAATCCTGCAACCGAGCAAACAACGTACATACATGTATATATATAAAGCATTAAAACAGACACATCGTGCGGAGAAAATCACAGATATCGCAGGGCACTCGCAAGTGAGTGATACGATTCTGTTCTCCACACCAATACACTCACAGAAAACTGACTCAATAATGTTGTTAGTCCATCATAAGCATGTGCATAGCAATAACAACTAAAATTAAGCATCTACGCTAAATCATGTCATGTCTGAAAATAATAAACATCACACAAAATATCATCATGTCACAGAATAATCCATCATCGCTCAAAATCAGCGATCCAAGTATCCAACAAAACCATATAAGTCTAATAGTATGAAAAAGTATCAACAGAAAACATAAGCATAAACGGAGGGGTACTACAACATCTCCGATTATTCCATGTAAAGACACCATTGGTTGGCTTCACATCAACGAGATTCAAGGAACCAATCATATCGTTGAGCAAATTTGAAGAAGGGTCTAGCCTGGCTAACCCCCCTCGTTTTTCATCCAAACTAGTAACAACATTAAAATCCCCAACCATAATCCATGGGAGAAACGGGTCCAGGGACTAGATGAATCTGATATGAACCCATAAATGTGACTTACCTAAAAAATCAGTAGGATCATAAATATTGGATAAAAGGAACCTTTCTCCAGTCTCAAAACTAGAGGAAACCAGAGAAATGGAGGAGCGACTAGAAATCCACCATAAGGGGGAAACTTTCCTCGGGTTCCAAAAGCAAGCCACCCCCCTGAACTATTCAAAGCACCCACCCCCTACCAAGAGCCCTAGGGCCAGATACATGAAACACAATTAGCCAAACCATCCATTGTAAGCTTGGTTTCCTGAATAAAAACCACATCAGGAGACTGAGACTCAATTAATCTGTGAACAACCTTTTGTTTGGGGATGTTGTTCAACCTCATTACATTCCATGATAAAACAATCATTTATGGGGGTGGGAGAAGTGGGAATCAATGGGTTTCACAAACCCAGGCTCAACCAAAGTATCACCCATAATCTTAACCTTCTCTTGATTAGTCTTCCTACCACTCTTTGACAGTTTATCTAAAGGCCCCTTTTTAAAGGATTTTTGCTATAACCCTAAGACAAGAGAAGCTTTATTAATCTTCATAGAATTTGAGGTCCCCTTAGGAGCAAGGGGATCAGGAGCCAACATAACTGAACCCTTCGAACCCTGTGACCCCTAGAAATCTCCAATATCCTAAACTTGAGGAGGCAAATCTATAGCCATTTGTCCAACCTGCTGGTCCCCTGATGATAAAATCTAATCCTCCTTCTTTGCATCTTCATCCTGAACCTCATGCTGACCTTTAGCCCTAGAAGAGAGCTCAACTAGAGTACCTTCCTTTTGGACCAAGTCACCAAGAGCATCAAACTTGTTAAAGGTGCCATCATTCTGTCTATCCATCCAGGTTCTCTTCTTACCTTTTCCTTTGTTACGAGACTTAACTGGAATAAATCTCTCATTATCTACAGGTCCATCAGACAAAGGAGCCTTCCCCTTGTCCTCCCTAGGAGGTCCAGGGGCAGCCAAGGGGGAAGACTTATTTCTGGGACATCTGCGATGTAAATGACCATATTCATGGCAAATTATGCATCTAAATGGTAGGGTCTCGTAATCTAGTTGTTGGATCCAAGAAGATGATCCCATGCAAATCTCCATAGAATCTAGTAACAGATTATTTAAATCAACTTCTACACAAATACGGGCAAACAAAATTACCTTACATTCTTGAGTTTGTGTAGCTAAACCCACAGGTTTTCCAAGAAGCAAAGAGATTCAGTGAAGAATATCTTCCCTCCAGAATTCCAAAGGAAGCCTCGGCAAGCGAACCCACACAGGAATTCACAAGGGGATCTCCTCAACATAGTTGAAGCCCATGTGCCAAGGCTTGATGAAGAGCCCCACCTGGTTAAAGAAATAAGGGCCTCCCTCAAATGCCCTATTCCTATCTGACATGCTTGAAAAGATAACCAGAAAATAGTTATTAGCCGCTAACAAAATCTCCATATCTCCTTCTGGGTTCCAAACTCGACGTGCCCAGGATTCCAGCATAGGCAAAGAAAGGTGAAGGCCCAAAAATTTGCAAATAAGAGCACGATTGCACCAGTATTCGACATTCTCCGAAACTTGTTCAGGTTGAATAACCAAAACTGGTCGATCCTCAGATCTCTCCAAAAATCCGTTTACTTTTTTTATTCAAAACATCCCTTTTGAAGAGGAAACACCTTCCCCAGATTGGGGTTTACCTGCTTGTTCCTTATCACTGACATGCATCAAAGAAGATGGCTCTACCATCTCCAAATCCCTGAAGGAAACCTGAGAAGAGGCTATACCTCAATTCTCCATGCACCAATGAACCAAGACTCAGAAAAAAGGAGAGAGAGACGGGGTAGGAGACTCACAATCTTAAAACACCGTAGGGCTCCCGCCAAGGACACACCAAAGACGGATATCAGGCAGAAAACGCCCACCAATGGACCAAAAAATGATCAAAACCCCTGTCTGACCAATGCAAGACCCTGCCAACAAACCAACGCCCCCCGAAAGCAACAAAGAAGCTCAAAAATGAGCATGGATGCCAGACGCATATCAGACTAGCGAACGCAGGCCCTAGCGTGAACCAAACCTCCATGCAATGCCATCTTCCTAGAGTTTAGCATATTTATATAATAATTAATAGTTATTTAAATATAATATATTTTTAATACATAAAGAACATTAAATATTGCATAATTTAAAAGTTAATAATATATAACTTAAACTTAAAAAAAAAACTCAAGTCGTGCATTCCATAGAGCTCAGAGTGCATGTAAATTGTCTAGTATTTAGTGCATATAAGAACTGGTATAAATACAGTGAATCAAAAAATTGGCAATCTAATATAGAATGGAAGAATTAGACATCCCAAATGTGTATAGAGCGGCTATCCATAGGTTGTATGAGAAGGTTAGAGCTAAAATCAGAACAATTGAAGGTATGTCAAAGTGTGTTGGTAGCAAAATTCGGGTTAAGTAGGGCTACCCTTTACCTCCCACACTTTTTGGGCTATACATTGATAAGTTGGAAGCTTGGCTAAGCAAGGAAAATGGGGATGGCATTCAATTGACAAGTTATGTGGTGAAATTACTTCTATATGCTAATGATCTTATTTTAATTTCAAAAATAGCTCATGGGTTAAGAGAACATTTGAAAGCTCTAGAACACTTTTGTCAGAAGGTTGGCATGCAAGTGAACATCACCAAGACCAAAATCATGATTTTCTCATTGAATAGAAAAGATAAACATCATACCTTTCTTTTCGAAGGCAACTTGCTTGATATAGTGAAAGAATACAAATACCTTGGGATTGACTTTCACTATAAGCTCAGTTGGGATACTTGTAGAATGAAAAGGATATAGGGAGGTTGGAAAGCCTCTTACCTACTTCAAAATAGGTATAGAAAAATTGAACTTTGGGATTGGAAAACCAAGAAAACCCTTTTTGGTTTACTTGTCACATCAGTTGTACTTTATGGGTGTGAAGTGTGGGGCAACAATATGTCAAAGTGCAGTTGGAGACAAATAGAAAGGATCCAGAAACACCTAATAACAAGCAATCTCAAAGTTAAACCACAGTCCCATATGAAATTCTTTTAGTTGAAGCGGGGGCTTTTCCTTTGGAAGCATTGGCAATAACCCGGTTGATAAGTTATTTAAAGAAGGTTGAAAACATGGACAACCACTGTTGGCCCAAAATAGTTATGGAGGAGACGCTAGATCGTAGAAAAAAAACTTGGATGAAGCATAACAACAAATGGTTGAACAAGTGGGACATCAAATTTCAAGAGTGTCCTAGCACCAATAGTGAAATAAAAAATTATGTCATGGAAAAATTTAGGACTGCCATGTGGTCAAATCAGATTGGGTTTAAAAAGTCATAATACATTAAAGAGTTTAACCTGACAAATGATCATGGCGAAAAAACTTATCTCAGTGCAACTATTAAAGGGAAAGCGAAGCTGTTAGTTGCACAGTTGAGGACGGGATCACATCATCTTAGGTGTGGGATTGGTAGGTGGAAGATACCTAAGGAAACTTAGGAAGAAAGAACTTGCATATTTTGTAATAAGGGGGTGGTGGAAATGGAATGACACTTCATCATGGAATGCACAACTTATGAAGATATTCGTACTCAACACGAAAATAGTTTGGTTGTGGACAATATGCAACAATTATTTGAGGATAAGATTAACTAAACGACCAACGTTCTAGTCAAAATTAATAGCAGGAGATCCGAATTGGAAAAATGCAGGAAGACAAATTAAGTTTGTTTTTCTTTGTCCCATAGACTGTTTAGTCTCGTGGACGTCATTAAAATCTTTCATTCATTCATTCAATAGAAAAGTATTGGAAAATATGGAAAGAGTAAAGTGTCGTACATTTGAGAAGTTTGATGTATATATAAATGATTATATAGGTTTATGCTCTTTGATTAGATAATCGTTGCCGCTTAGATTTGACAATGTTGACAAGTAAAAGTCCATTTAAACACGAAGTGATATATATATTTGATCGAGGATTTAATATTATTGGAAAAAAAAAGTTATCTTATATGAGAGCACCAGTCTTTAAATTGAAATCTTTTTAGCTAAGAGTTAAGGATGGAGGGGTATCCATTCCATCAAATTTGTATGAGACATGATTCCAAACTCATCTCTTATGATGTAAGGACCTTGCACTTAACAAAACTTGATCTCTCATAGACTCATTTTTTAAATATATATTATAATTATATATTTTATAAATTAATATATATTTACATCAATTTTGTTGTTTTTGGATTTGATCGTGTGTGAGTTTTTGTATCAACATTTTAGATCATACTCCATGATCTATTATTAGGATATGATCTATCAAAAACATCAATTCGATAGATCCTATCTTGATGATAGATCATGAAGTGTGATCCGTTGATACAAAAACTCTCACAAATCAAATCCAAAACAACAAAATTAATATTAATAATCTAATATCAATATATATATTATTTATCAACTGAAAATGTCAGAATAAATTAAGCCCTAAACCCTTGGTAATTGGCAGTTAACCACGGGTCAGTTTTGTGGGGACGCCATTGTGGTCAATCTATGTGATCAGTATCAAATATTATTCCCCACCCCACGTGAGGATATCGTTTCAATCAGAAAGCGACCTCCAAATCAATCAATTACTAGATAAGTCAAAGCAGTTAGAAGTCTAAATCGCGAATTATTACTGTCAAGCAAACTAGGATTATCATATTTGGCCGTTGTCCTTTTCTTTCAGATAAAGGAGCTAGATTCAACCATTTCGGCGCAAAGGGTTGGACTTCGTACCGGGACTACCAGTCTACCGGTAATAGTCTCTCATGCAATTTTATTATTTCTGTCAAAGTTAAAATTTGTGAATAATCCGTTGGAAATTGTAATGGTCAAAATTCCACACCCACGTTTTTTTCTTGGTGGGTATATGTCAGTTTTTTATTTATTGATTAGTGTGTAAAATTGTATATTTGGCATAATAGTTGGTAAATAATACTATTCTTTTATCTTTAATTTTGAATTTTTATAATTTAATATTTTATTCATTATCTTTAATTTTGAATTTTAATAATTTAATATTTTATTAATCTTAGTTCAAGTTCATGAGTCCAAAAAGATCTACATTGTCATCTTTGTGTCTATAAATCTAAACCAATTTTTTAAAAATTTAAAAATTTGAAGGTTTTCATACTATTTGTTATGAGTTTATTAAAGTACAAATTATTCCAAATTGCATGCTAGGTTGGTGTATTTAAAGACTAACCGTAGTTCAAATGAATCCTTTAGGAAATATAGAAGAATTTAGTAAGCATACTTATGAATTTGATTGCAAATGGATAAAATGGAATACATTAGCATTGCATGATCATCCTAGGAGTATATTGCATGCTTGTTTATTATTCTTAACCTTGTTTCGTTACCATTGTGTCAATCTATATAGAGGTTTGACTAAGAAGAAGAACACACCTTTTAGGAGCTCATGCATAATCTATTTTAACAATGCTTGACATTGCACACTTCTTTGAAGTCCATATCAAAGCATCTAATTATGCATTTGACACAATAGTCACACAACATAAGCATCTAGTTGTGTATTATTCAAAGACATTCAATTACATGGTTCAATGTTACTCCAAATAGGGAAGGAATTGCATGTCCTTGTTCAATCTATTAAGTAATGGTACTACTACATCCTAGGTAAAAATACTATTATTCACTCTAATCATAAGCTACATTCTTTTTTGCATACATGTAGCAAGATGGGGAATGCATGTCATATTTATAATAGTTCCATCTAGTGATCAAACACATGGAGTGGGTAGACAATAAGATAACCAAGTGTTTCAACAAATTTCCAATTGGTTGGGAAAGGTGTCTCAACCTTGCATCATAATATTTTGATTTATTTATTATTTTGGTCTCCTATTGAGACATGGAGCACCCCACTTTGTGTTGGAACTATTTGTCATGAGTCAAATACTTTGAAAGGTTTGCAAAAGGTTGTAAGAACATCTAATATCATTAAGAGATATAAGAGCATCATATGACATTGTAAGATGGGTGCTACTTATATGGCATGCAAAAGAACGATTACATGATAATCAAATTAGAATATTAACCAACATAATGATGCATGTTATGATACATCACAAGGCATCTTTGAGTGGGTTTGAATATGCTAAAGTGGAGCACCTAAATTAAGGAGTCAACTACGATAATTTTTTTAACAGGTTATGATAGTCGTAAGAGCATTTTCTATTTTTAGTAGGGAAGACCATGATCAAATTGGGTATTTTAATTTGGGCCAAATATGGCACAAATTTTGGCTCATTTTTTTGACTCATGATTTTGGAAAACCAATCTTGGTTTGTGCCTGATATTTGCCTATTTATTAGTACTTGACGATGTAGTTTTATATTGGTTGTATAATAAATAATTTGTAAGTACTATAAGCTACAAAAATTATCCTAGAATTTGAATATTGGTGACACTTTTATATTTAGGCATATATTGATATTTGTATTTTAACCTCTTACTTATTGAGTAATACAAATGGTTTTTCTTGGAGTGTGTGATTTTTCTCCCAAAAGGGGTTTCCCCATGTAAATCATCTTGTCATGGTATAATTTTATTTTCTACTTCTTTTGGAATTGCAAGGTCTTTTATTTTTACAAATACCTCCCCTTAAATGTTGGTTTAGGAAGTGTCTCTATCCCTTTTTTGGACTTCAATATGGTATTAGAGCTTGATCACCTTCAAATTCTAAGTGTTAGGGACACATATTTTTATATTAATCATGGATTGATGGGGAGCTTATGTAGAAGAAATTGTTATCACTTATAATTGCACCTTATTGTTTCATTGAACCTACTATTCAACATTCTAATGAAACATGGGAATGGTAACAATGTGTGGGACTCTTGCAAATGAAATCAAACCTCTAAAGAAGGCCAAATTCCTCTCTAATGTAGATACAAAAGTGTTGACCCAACTCAACATTGAACAACCCTAAGGTAATATATTCTACCAATTCACAAGAGGAAAGGGAGAGAGATAATGCATAAAGTTAAAGGGGTAGTGACATACCAAGATCAAAATGATGTTTCTTCCTACTTACTAGCAATGAAAATATAAAAATGGCTTACATAGTCTTCTATTCTACTAGTTCTTGGAAGTTGTATGAAAGTTAGGGTTTGATAGATATTAAGAGGGAAATAATTGATGCATAGTTTAGTCTTTCTAATTGATTTAACACAACATATAACACATAAGAATAGTGAACATACATTTAGAAATGAAGGTAAAGATGTTTCACACAACAAATTAGAAATGAATAGAGGTAAAATGAGCAATTTTATATTTATCTAAGGCTTGATTCTTGTCACAATAGTAGAGATGTAAAATGCATGTGTCTTTGTAGAGAACTAAGAAAAAATTCCTTTAAAATGAGGCTTAACAACCTTTTATTTTTTGATGGGTATTGAAGAAACAAGACACATGGTAGAGAATAAACCCTAGTTATAGCCCTTTACAAAAATATGACAAATCTACATGAAAAATATTTGAGTACAGCATGAAAATCCCTCAAAATTTCTTTGTTATACCTACATTGATGAATGATAAGATGTATGCAAAGAAACTCCCATGAAATCCACTAAAAATGCAACCCACAAATGGTCACTTGATAGAAAGGAGCTCTAAACTAAATCAATGCAACATGGTTCTACATTCCATTTGAAAATGTATATAAAATAAGTTAAAATCCCTTATGGAGACTTCGCAAATTGAGGTTAGGTAACTAATGGAGTCATTGCAACATTAATGGTATCTCTTGTAAGTTGACTTTGCAAATCAACTCCTTATAAAAATTTGATCCCTATCTCGACATATCACTTTGGATAGACGACATAAAACTATGTAAGATATAGATATATCCAATTGTCCCTCAAAGTTCTACAATGTCTTTTTACATCACAAAATTTTGTTACATCCCTCTATCACATCCTAATATTTATGGCATCCTCATTTGATATCTTTACTAAAACATGGCCTTCATATGGATGCAACAAGAAAATATCATCCATTAGGCTCATGCAGAAGATCCATTAGTACATCTAGAATGTAACAACTTCCTTCTTTGATCTAGCTCAGTTGGAAAGTCTCCTTGATGACGTCAACAATCAAGTATGATAATATCCTGATGGAAAGGAATGACTTTGGGTGGGATGATACCATGATGATGTCATCAAGGGAGGATGACATCAACAAAAGATGGGAAGGTAGATAAATAGAGTGAAAGTGGATATGTAGAATTGTCTACTTGAACTATATGATAACTTTTGAAATGAGGAGGTTTAGATCAAAAATTTTGTAAAAGGAGGTTTAGTTGTGATACGGCGGGAAATCAAGTTCCATCAAAATCATGCATGACTTAGATTGGAAACTACACTTTTAAATGTTGTTTGATTTAATAAGAAATCCCCACAAATCCACTTGGTCATAAGATTCCCAAAAATGTGGAACATTGGTCACTATCGGGCTCATGTAGAAAATCCATTAGCATTTGGGACTTGCGGGAAGTTTGCTTCCATCTGCATGTAAAAGTTATACTTAGTTGAATTCAAGCTTCATTGGGCCAAATGTGAGAACTCAATTAGCATCGATCCTATGTAGGAGGGGAACCTATATCTAAACTGCAACATTTGACCCTCAAACTAATTCACTTAGAAATTCTTACAAAACCAAATACCCATGAAAGCCTTGTACAAACCTTAAAATTTAGGGTCTTTTACCTCTATCAAGCCTATGCGGGAAGTTAGTTGGAATCTTCTTGCAAAATTTATATTTAGCCATTTTTAAAAAAATATTCCTTTTGTGGGGAAAGCCAAGTGAACTATAGCTATGCAAGGAAACCCATCCAAATTGCACATTCAAGATGGAAGTAGAAAACTCATAAATGCATAGCTTAACCAAATTTTCCCCAACATTCATTAAACTTTAACAAGGAATGCCCATTTGGGTGTTGTACAAGATGGAAAGTTTAGAAGACCTGAACACTTAACCAATTTTAGGATTTTTTTATTTGAGTGAATGATTAAGGGATAAGAAAGGGAAGACAACAATTACAAACATGAAAATAAGCAAGATGGAAAGGATAAGATCTCTCAAATTTGTTACAATTGATGGGCCATATGGTGTGATAAAATATCAACAAAAATCATTGTTGTAGAAAAAATGACAAGCACATCAAAGATAGAGATGTCAAATTTTTAAAATGAAAAAAGAAGATTGGGACATATTGGATAGAAAAGTAAAGGGCCTCATTAGACTCTGTTTGGTAGATTTAGTGTTGTTAAATGTACATGAAGCCATTATAGAATCCCTTTAAAGAAATTGGGAGATATTTATAATGCTACATTTCTTGTGAATAATTTTTTTTTGAGAAATAAATTATATACCCTTAGGATGAAGGATGGTGCTTCTATAATTGAGAAAATGAATGCATGCAATATTATCTAAACCAGTTGCACTCTATTAGAGTGAAAATGGAGTAAAAATATTACATGAAACTCTTTTTATCTTTTTTGTTAGAATTGTGAAATAAGCACAAAACCACGAGCCACAAGATCAAACAGCAAACAAGTACACCTTCCATGCAAGAAATCTGCAAACAAGAATTGCTATATTCATCAACAAGGAAAAGTTACAAAAGAAGCTTTCAAGAAGATATGAAAGCCGTGATATTTCTCATGAATAATATCCGAGTGATTTACAATAAGGGTTGAATGCTTATAAGAGAAATTCCCTAAATGAGAAAGGATTAGATCATGACAAGTGTCAACATCACATGAGATGAGACATAATGATCTAATATTAACTCAACTAATAAAGCATTCCTAAGTTTATCTAAAGTGTGTGAGAATAAACAATCAGTTGAAGATTAATTAATTATTAGCTAATGTAATATAACTCTAACACCCCCCCTTAAGATGAACTTAGGAAGTAGCTAAAAACCCTAAAAAGAATGCAAGATGGCTCCCAAAAAAAAGGCCAAGTAAGGTACCCATGTACAAACAAAAGATCTCTATAATGTGGATAAATAGAGAAAACCTCATGGAAAAAACTCTACTCCAAAAAGAGATGAAAGCCAAGTGAAGTACTGAAGAAGCCTCCAAACAAAACAAGGTTATCCCAAAAGATAGGAACAAAGAGAACACCACAAAAGCATGAAGGAGCTGCAAACACTGCCGAAGAAGGATTGTTGAAATGCTAAAAGAAGAACCTCCTCTGAAACATATAATGATCAGGATCAAGAAGACAAGAATCTGCATGAGTGCCCTTAATGACACTACTTGAATCTGATTGAAAACCAAGGAAAACATAGAGGACTCAAAGATACAAATGGCACAAGTACCAATAGTCTAAAGAAATGATCAAGTGAAAATGGAAGGTCGCCTCCAAAAATAGGAATGCAAGAGTCTCCATATGGTAAGTGCTCCATCTCACTGAAATGCATGTGTAATTAGTTGTTGCATCCAACTAGTACATAGAAAAAAATACTGTATACATAGCTCACTCCAACGTGAAACCAAGGAAGCGATATCACCAACAGTAGAAACCCCCCATAATGCTGACAAGGGAGAGGCGTGACATGTACACTGAAACTAAATGCCTAAAAGTAGTGCATGAAGAGGAACCAAGAACATCTAAAGGTGCAGAGATGAAAGTACAAGCATGTATAAAGGATGTGAAAATAAAAGTCACATATGCATGAGAAATGTATGAAGGAAAACAAAGGCAAACATCAACCCCTATGACACTTTATATCATAGTGCGAGTACAACAAGACACAAAGTGATGTGCAAGAATCCCAATACTACACATACAATGTTGAGGCACTTTATTTTAGTGTGTTTACATAAGATAAATACATGCAATGTGAGCCCATAATGTCCAAAAAAGGACAACAGCTGAAAATACAATTCTCTTACAGAAAATGAGTAAATTGGTAGCACCATGATGAAGTTCACAAAAATATATGCACTTTAAAAAGAAACAACACCCAAAAATGTGTCGGATGCAAAAGATATGGCATGTCAAAGTCTCCAAAACTAGAACTGAACAACTACAACACTAAGAAAAAAAATTCTACAAAAAAATAGAAGTCAAAATTAGAAAAGAAAACCTACACCACTGTGAAGAGCGTGAAATTTCACCCCATTTCAAAAAAAATTGCACACAAAAAACCACTGTATGACCGAGATATGGCCTTTGGAAGTTGAGGTGCAAAACACAAAAGCCCAACAGAGAGGGGTTGAGTAAGGGCAAAAAAGAACTCCGCAAAATTTGTCAAAAACACCTTCAAAAATAAAGGCCCACCAAATATAGTGATACTGGAAAAAAAATCCTCCAATTATAGTGCATTATTTTACAAAAAAAATACAAAATTTGACTTTTTTTTAAAGCTAAAAAATGCCAAAAAACTATTACATTTTTTTAAATAAAAAAAACATATAAAATAATATTTTTACTTTTTTATTTTTAAAAGTGAAAAAACATTAAAAAAACTTTATATATATATATATATTTTTAAAAACATATAAAAAAAAGAAAAAAATATAAAAAAACTTTTTGTAATAAAAAAAATTTAAAAAAAGTGTGGGAGAACCCCATAGGATGAAGGTACACCTGCGCAGGGCCTATGCAGGTCTGTACTTGCATAGTACTCTGTGCATGTGCTCTTCCTTTTTGACTTTTTAAAATTAAAAAAAATTGTGCAAAAGCTTTTAAAAAAAAATTAAAGCTTTTTAAAAACACAATTTTTTTTTTACATTTCAAAAATTGTTCGAATTTTTCCTTTTTTTTTTTTGAAAAAAAATAATGAGTTTTTTTTACAAAAATTTATCTCGTAATGTGTGTAAAGGCCGTATGGCCCTTCTTAGGTAATTTTTTTTGCCCCAGGGTGACCTACTTCAAAATTGACAAATTATATATGGAAATAGGAGTTTTTGGGCCTTTTGAGTGCAATGGTGATGTCTGTTTTGGCTCAAAATGCTTCGAAAAATCAAGCACCCCCTGGATCTGGCAAAAAAATCCTTTCTTCAAACTCTCATAGACTTGACAAACGAAAGCGAAACAAAAGTCAAATTTGACTTTCTCAATAGCTCTGGATCCAATGACAAAGTCCTTTTCACACAAAAATATTTTAAAAAATGTCCACCTCCAAAATTTGCAAAGAAAGCAAAGGGGATTCATATTTGAAACCTACAACCTTTGTTGAAGAAGAAAACCTCATAAATTGAGAAGGGGGTTCACTGAATCCATGCTCTAATAGCATGCTAGAATTGTGAAACAAGCACAAAACCATGAGCCACAGGATCAAACAACAAACAAGTACACCTTCCACACAAGAGATCTGCAAACAAAAATTGTTATATTCATCAACAAGGAAAAGTTACAAAAAAAGCTTTTAAGAAGATATGAAAGGTGTGATACTTTCCATGAATAATATCTAAGTGATTTACAATAAGGGTTGAATGCTTATAAGAGCAAAGCCCTAAATGTGAAAGGATTAGATCATGACAAGTGTCAACATCACATGAGATGAGACATAATGATCTAATATTAACTCAACTAATAAATCATTCCTAAATTTAGTTAAAGTGTGTAAGAATAAATTAGATTAACAATCAATTAAAGATTAATTAATTATTAGCTAATGTAAGATAACTCTAACATTTTCTCTAGACTCATGAGATCACCTTGTGATGAAAATTGGAGAATTGCTTCTAAGCTCAAGCTAGATGAGGTATTGGCATTGTTAATATTAGAGGATATGCAAATAAAATATTTTGAATCAACTAAGTAGGTCATATCAGTACGTGGAAGATTAAAAGAGAAAGGAAAGAAGAAGGATAAGAAGAGAGAAAATTCAAGATCCAAATATCCTATAAAGTCTAAGGCTAGGTGATGGAATCATGAAAAACCCACATTCTTTCATAGATATTGAAAAAGGAGAAAAAAATGATTTATATGATGAGTCTAAGAAGCCCTCTTAAAATGATGCAAATACCTTTGTCAAATCCTTGAAAACTCATGCAATGGAAGGAACATGGTTTTTTGATAGAGACATTTCCTTCCATAGGTACGTGCAAGAAGTTGGGTCCACAAAGAGGGGAAATTTTATGGAAAGAAAAAATGTCAAAAGAAATAGGGACCTAAGCCTCATATTACAACGCATACCTGTTATGCTTTGGGATCTCATCCTAAATGGGTACCCATTTTAATGGAAGTACCTGTTCTAAAAAAATGAAATCCCAATATAATATTTAATTTTTTTTAGGCTTGGGAAAGGCATGGTAACCTAACCCTTAGCTTTGGACCTGCAAGTACAAGGTCATGGCAATGTCAAGAGAAATAACTGACTTTCGTAATATGGCTAACATGTTTTCATCAAAATTGTTTTGTGAAATTAAAACTCATTATAGATCACGATGTCTAGTTTTTAACTTTTTTATGATTGGATTATTTTTTCTATCTTTAATTAATTTATAAGGAAATTGGTCCATAAACTTGAAATGTTAGGTTTTTTCGTATTTTTTAATAACTTTTAATTTGTTAATTTTCTTGTAAAAAAACATATGTTGTCAATCCACAAACAATTATTTACACAATAAAAAAACTCAAAACATTATTAGTTTAGGTCAACTTATGGTGTATGTACACAAGGGTTTTCAAAAACAACAATTAGAGCCAATAAAAAATTAATAAAAAAATATATTTAGAAAAAAATTATAAAAAATATCCCCATCAATCTTTAGTTGATTACAAATCTTTCCCCAAAATTAATTATAAAACATCTTTTATTTACTTCAAACTATGGTGTCTATACACGTATATGTTATGGTTCTAAAAAAATGACTTTCAAAAAGTGGTTTTTATACATATGCCTATTAACAAATAATTTGTATCATCTGGGTATTACAGTAAATTACATATTTGAAAACTAAACTCAAAATACTAAATTTCATATCACTAGACTTTTTAAAGAGTCAATGTGTAAGTGCTTCAAATTTTCAGTCCAATTGTAAAAAAATGTGAAAATTAGGAAAAACACTTCCACTTTTTGAACATTTTGTGGACCCAACTTCTTAAACTTACCCCCATATATGACCTCCCATTGGGAGTGGTTCTTTAAGTATAAACAATATGATGAAAGGAATGTGTACCTTAGGAGATGAATCTCACCTAAATATTATTGGTTGTGGAAGAGTTCTCATTAGATTACCAAATCCTTGATTTACATATCCTTGATTTACATGAACTTTTTGTCAATGAGGAAAATATTATGTGGGTGTATACATTGATTTATAAGTCAAGGGTGCATAATGGTGTAATGAGCTATGGTGTTCACTAAGGGTTTTCATATGGGAAATTTGTTTCAAATGGATACACACACAATTTACCAAAATAATTTCTCTATTATTGTATCCATCTATTTAAACTCACCACAAAGTGGAGTATTGTATACACTTTCAATGATCCATATAGGTGAGAAGGCAATGTTATGGAACTAGAGAATGAGCCATATAGGTGAAAAGGGTCATATGACTATAAAGCATATATATGTTAGAGGGCTTAATATATTGTGTTCTTGAGTTTGATTTATATGAATATTACATGTATGGTAAATAAAACCATGTTCAATTTTAATCAAAATATTACAAATATTTGGGGTTTTATATTTAATTCATTGTGATGTATTTGACACTATAAATGTTCCTTCTATTTCTATTTTTTTGTACAATATATCTTGTAAGGCCTTACTAATGTCCAGTCAACCTAGTGTTAGACACATAATTCAGAGGAAGGGTTCCTAGCTGAATAGTCCACTAAAACCTTGCAAAGGCTTCATTTAATTATCAACCAAGGATTCATAATATTTTGATGATTATAGCATTGTATGCTCATTCATAGACTCTGCATGGCCTATATCATCAAGTATAGGTGATTTACACATGCATAGGAAAACTGTAAAGGCTAGAAAAAGGAAATGAAATATAAACTGCAAATCAAGGGAAATTTTTTATTGATACTATGGGTACCTTTGGCTTAACACTGTAACAACTAACTACTAAACTTGAACTCTACAACTTCACTAACACTCCTAACTACCTAACTCACTCCAAAGGATGACTCAAGGACTTATTATATAATACTAATCATAAGATAAGGTATCATTCATGTGCTTGTAAGGAAATAATCCATTGAAATGAATGCAATACTATAAATATCTAATTTAACAACATAAATTAAGGTAGGTGGATAGTACCTTGAGTGGCCCTTACTCAAGTTGTTGTACCAACAGGATAAACAAAATATGTGCTTAAATAAATCAACTAAACATAACAATGAACTAGTATATCTTTATTGCATGTAACTGAATTCTACAATTTGACAAGAATCTTCATATATTTCTTATTCATGAGTGCATTAACAAAAAACAAACAAAGATATTGTTTATGTATGAAATTGAAACTATCAAAACATATCCTCTAATAGGATATGCCCTTCAACCACTGATCCAACTATATGGGTTTGGGAGGAGTTTTATTTACATAAAGATTGAAAACTGAAATTAAATGAAAGTGTTCACTCTCATTCAAAATAGAGGGAGACAAAGTCTTTGAAACATAAACTATAACTGAAAAATATAGAAGAAGATAACTAGGTTTGCAACTCTATTTTAATGACATGACATAGATGTGCTCTGTGCAAACAGTCACATCAGTTTCCCGATCATCACAAACTTCTTCACCCTTCCATCATCTTATTGAATGCTTTGATGACTCACAATAGACCAATCTAAAGATTGTCTTCATAATTTTCTACAACTATTATGTGTCCAGTCATTTTGGAATCTCCCCTACTATCGACATAAATTCCTTTGGCCATGGGTTAATTCCTCCAATTGTTGTGAGTTGCTATTCTCATTGCAATGAGTTAGTTTTATCTAGAGCATACATACTATTCACAATCATAAATTAAACAAATATTTATATTGAATTTCACGCACATTCATACATTCATCCATGCAAATACCAACATCTCATAATCATATTTTCACTCATGAAAGTCTAGTTTGGATTGCACAAAGGATATAAAAGGTATATAAGTTCATGAATGCATATGAAATAAGAAGCTTAAAGTGTTTAAAAGGTATGGAATAAACAAGAGAAAACTAGCTATTAATCAGGCTCATCATTCCCCCCAACTAAGGAATTTCTTGTCCTCAAGCAATCTTCCAAGGATGTAGGTTATTTTGCAAAGTGATCTCCTGGAAGTTCGCAACAACATCATCTCCCTTCCCCTATAACATCCAGCTATGCAACCTCAAAAGGGTAAGAGCCAAAAGAGGACAAGATAATTTTTTTTGATAACATAAAGGATAACTTACACAAAAAAGTAGTTTCCAATACATTAAAATGACCACATACATGGCCAAGCATGGCCTAATGCAACCTAAGGGAGAGGACCAATTTACCCTCTAGAGAGAATCCAAATAGGAGAAAATAAGATAGCTCCAAAAATTATGCTCCCGAACCTATTGCTTCAGAACTTCCTACTTCGAAACCTCTGCTTCGAAACTTCTGCTCTGGAACTTCCTGCTTCAAAACCTCTACTCTGGAACTTCCTGCTCCAGAACTTCTTCTCTGTAACTTTTTCTCTGGAACTTCCTGCTTCAAAACTTCATACTCTAGAACCTCTGCTATGGAACTTCTACAGAACAACACAAAACAACAAGCTGCATTGCACCAAAACTTTAGTAGCAACAACACAGATTATTAACAGCAAGTTGTGTTCTGTTGAAAACTTAACAATTTGGTACATGAGGAAGAATATACATCTATAGCTCTAATTTTACATGAAATAATAAAAAAATCCATAAAAGAATTATCATAGTACACGCGAGTCCGATACCAACACTAGAACCTGTAAGCCAAACATAATCATCACATATCTTCTAATTAAATTTATCATTTCTTTCTCTCTCAAGAGAGTACAATGTGCATAAAGGAATAAGTATGAATACAATAGAATTTCCATGAATAAAATACATCATCTGATAAGATAAATACAAAAGAGGGGATGACTCCAACTGGTGCTCCAATAACCTGTACACCGGTCCCCAATGGTGGTGGCAATGCCTCCCTACCATGTAGACTCAAAAGAGGCCACCCCACTATGCTAAGAGATAGTCACAAGGCCCAAACATAGGTAGCAAGAGAAAGGAAAGGTAAGGCCAAAAATCACATCAATCACAAAGTGAACATGGAAGGCAATGCACACAATCAATGTCACAACAAGAAATGCTCATCCAATATCATGACAAGTACTACTCATGACTACCAAGGGATAAATAATAGAGTGCATATCAAATGGAGTGTCATCATGCATTCTTGAAGGGATGAAACCACATGGAATCAAGTACACCTCTCATAGGAACAAGGAGACTCAATCATGCCCAAATCCATGCCCTGCAGATGGATGATCAACGCCCTGTAGACGGACGAGCCTTCTCGAGTGCATCCTTAGCCTTTACAAGCACTCAAGGCCATGTACGAGGACTCATTATCTTATTAGTGTTTTACCCTATTAATTTTATTTAGTTATCACTTGTTTACTCTAACTTTGCTACTAGTTCCCCTGGCAGCCACTTGTGGGCCTCGAGCCCATAGAGAGCCACTCCATATGACCACTCTATTACCTAGACCTATGCTCATCTTATTTAACCAAACAAGGAATCCAAATAATACATGAAATAAAAGGAAAGACCACAATTTCTATAAAAGGAACCAATTAAAATAGCCAACTAATATTGTTGTAAAAAGACACATTTAATAGCTGTAATTTAGCATGAAATGAAGGCATAAAAATTATGTAAAAATTCTAAGTGTCCGGATTAAAATTCTAAACCTGACCTAGTTTAGATTTTGGCATTTCAAGTTGGAATCAACCTTCGATTTTTGAGTTTAGGATAAAAAATGAAGTGCTATTTTGAAAAATGTCTTTTTCCAAACTAGGCAAGAAAATTCATAGAAAAATAAAAGTGCCCAGATTTCACATTTGCTAAAGACCCAATTGGGATCTTGGAATTCCTACATGAAATCCACCCTTAATTTTCATTTTTATCAAGAGGGTAATAAGCAACAATAAAAAAACATGTTTATTCTTTACAAATTGGGCAAAAGAAAAAAAACACGTTTATTCTTTACAAATTGGGCAAAAGAGAAAAATAAGAAAGAGCCCATAAATCAAATGTTTCCCATAAACCCATTTCATGTTTGCTGGAGATTTACAAAAATAAATCATACAAAACACTATAGAGCAACAATAACCAATTAAAACAATCTATCATTCAACTCCAAGCATTACAAAAAATAAATAAAGGAGTTCCTCAATTTTTTTATGAGATAGAAATAACCTAGATCAGAAGAAAAATTACCAACCATACATCAATGAAAAACAAGATTAAATTACCTCAAATTGCCCCAAAACCAAAATGGAGAATTGCTCAATGAAGAAGGCACAACCAAGCTCCAAAATCAGATAGCAAGCAAGAATTGACGCGCTGATTTCAACAATTTACTACCCACAAATTCTTCTAAAAAAACTCTCACAATCTCCCCATCTCAGTCACCCAAATCATGGGGTTTCTTCCTCCATGCAAAAAAACAACAATTTCTTTCGTCCCTCTCCAAAAATAATGATCCCCAAAACAAAGCTCCCTTTTCTTTTATGTTTTCCCAAAAACCCTCCAAAAAGAACTAAAGCATTTGATACATTTATCCCTTAAAGCTCCCCCAAAAGGAACAATTAATTAAAGTCACAAAATAAGCAACATTAAAATACACATGGCTCCCTCAAAAGGTTTAGTAAATATTTAAATAAAATATTTAAAATCTCAAGAAAATAACAATTCAAATCCCCAAATAATTAGCCGCCATAAAATACCATATTTAAAACATGTGAAGATACCAATGGAACCACATCAAAACACCAACAATCCAAATTAAGTATATATAATCACATAAAATATTAATGAAAACCAAAATCAAATACCTCAATGAGACAAGTAGGAAAGTCACATATGGTAGAAGGGTGCTCTAGACGTTACTGTTAGGTAACCAGATGGAAGACAACAACACAGAAACACCGCCCTAACAGAATACAATGGGCTAGGGTAGGGGATATTTGGCCTGTAACTACCTCCAGTAACCACCATTAGGGAATGAGAGTACGCTCAGGCCTATGGATTTAGGTGGAGTCGATACTCAGTACCTGCATCACTCCAATCAAATGTTAAAGTACATGTGCATGATTCATATATCATATATCTAAAGTAGCATCAACCATCCGGAAAAAGAGTCATAATATCATAAGACTCTTGGTTACGAGTGTTATGACATCATCCTTTTCCTGTCCATAATCATACATAAGAAAAGACAATGATGTATACATAAAAATATAAGCATGTAATCTAGCATAATATCTATCCATGTAAGCATGAAATCCAACATGAACAATAATAATGTCAACAAAATAACAACATATAAACATGTAATCCAACATAAAAATCACAAAATTAAACCTCTCAGGTGTCAATACAAAAGGATGAAGGGACGAATATAGTAAATACAAAATATATAGTTATCAGAATCCATCAAGGAGAGACCACAACCAAATACAAACATGGGGGTTGTTACATCCTCCCCCCCTAGGGCCAAGCTTACTCCTGGAAGCCTGCAAAAAGATATGGATAAAGGTCTCTCATCCTTGTTGCATCCTCCCAAGATGTTGAGGACTCACCATCAGGATCCCACTAGAACCTTACCTGTTCTATGCCTCGACCCCTAATGGTCAACCTCTGATGTTGTAGGATTCATATGGGCTCCAAGGAAAGCTTCCCATTCACCTCTACCTGCAAAGCAATCCAACCAAGAACATGGGTCACATTAGGAATATACCATCTAAGAACAAAAAAATGGAAAACATCATGGATGCATGATAGACTCAGTGGTAGCGCAAGGCGATAGGCGACTGGACCAATCCTCTTAAGGATTTCAAAAGGTCCAACAAAATGAGGTGCCAACTTTGAGCCTTTCCCATAATGGATGGAGCTCTTCCACGGATGAACTCTCAGAAACAAATTGTCACCCACTGAAAAGTGGCGGTCCAACCTATGGGATTGACATACTTCCTTTGTCGATCTTGAGTTGTAGTCAACAACTCTCTAATATGCACTACCTGTTGCTCCATATCCTGAAGCATTTTTGGACCCAAAAGAACTCGGTCTTCTAAGTGATCCCAACTCAACAGTGTCCAACACGACCTACCATACAAGGCCTGGAAGGGGGACATACCAAGAGAACTATGGTACCCATTATTATAAGCAAACTCAACTAGGTACAAGTAGTCCTCCCAACAAGGTTGTTGATTCATAATGCACATCTGAAGCATATCCTCTAAAACCTAATTAACTCGCTTCATCTGTCTGTTAGTCTCAGGATGGTATGTAGAGCTGAAATTAAGCTAAGCTCCCAAAGCATGCTGGAGAGAAGTCCACAAAGCTGAAGTGAACACTAGATCATGATTGGAAATGATCCTACGAAGAATACCATAGAAGCGTACAATATCCTCCATAAATTCTCGAGCTACAGATGTTGTAGTGTATGAAGACCTTATGGGTGAGAAGTGTGCCACCTTGGACAACTTGTCCACTATAACCATCATAGCAACATGATGACGTGAAGAAATAGGTAGCCCCACTATAAAATAAAGAGATATCATATCCAACTTCCACCCAGGGATGGAGTGAGGCTGCAACAGTCCTGTCGGGTGCTAATGTTTTGACTTCACTCGCTGGCACTCGAGACACCGAGCCACAAAATCAACAATATCACACCACAACCCTACCCAATTATTCAACTGTCAAAGATCAGCGTGCATCTTCATGACACCTAGATGAGCTAAATAGGGTGCATGATGGGCCTCTGACAAAACCAAAGAACAAAGATTTCCAAAATTCAGAACATAAATGCAACCAAGATATCACAACAATCCATCAGGCTCGAGAGAGAAACCTGCAAACCTACCCTCAAGGACTCTCCCAGACTCAACTTCTTCTTTCACCTCCTGATACCAAGTATCATTAGGAAGTGACTCCAAGATACGGCTCCGTAAATCCACTCCAAGGGACAAAACTAAGATATCATGTCTCCTCCTACTCAAGGAATCCACAACAACATTTTCCTTGCCCTAGATATAGTGAACCTCAAAGTCATACTCATAGAGGAACTCCGTCCAATGATGTTGCTGAGCATTTAGATTCGGCTGAGTGAAGATATACTACAAACTATGATGATCAGTATGCAACTCAAACTGATGTCCCAAGAGGAAATATCTCCAACACACAAGTGCATGGATGACAACCGCTAACTCCAAATCATGGGTGGGGTAGTTCAACTCATGATCCTTGAGTTTACAGGACTCATATGCAATCACCCATCCCTCCTGCATAAGAACTGCCCCAACGAAGAATCAATGCACACTATGGAATCACCTATAGGATCTGGCACTACAAGGATGGGTGCACTAGTCAGCTACTTCTTAAGACCCTGAAAAGCTGACTCACACTGATCTGACCACACAAAATTCTTTCCTTTCTACTAAAGAGAGGTGATGGGATGGGTTGCCTGTGAAAAATATCTCACAAATTGGCAGTAGTAACCTACAAATCCCATGAAATTGTGAACCTCAGCCACATTTGTCAGTGCTGGCCAATCCACAATGGCTTGAATCTTAGAAGGATCCATTGTGATACCCTCTCCTGAGATGATATGGCCTAAATATCTCACCTCAGTCTAGAAGAACTCACACTTGGCCAAATTTTTGAACAACTGATTATCTCGCAAGTACTGCAACACTTGCTGCAAATGGCCTTCATGCTCCTCCATATTCCTTGAATAAATCAAAATAGCATCAAGGAACATGAGAACAAATTGGTCAAGATAGGTGCAAAACACCCCTTTCATCAAACTCATGAAAACTAATGGAGCATTGGTCAATCTGAAAGGAACAACTGTGAACTCATAATGCCCAGAGCATGTATGAAATGTTGTTCGATGAATGTCTACCTCATGAATAAGAAGCTGATGGTATCCTAACTTCAAATATATCTTGGAGAACACCTTGGCTCTGCTCATTGATCAAAAAAATCATCTATCTGAGGCAACAAGTAATGATTCTTCATTGTTACTTTGTTTAACTGGCGATAATCAATGCACAAGTGAAGAGATCTGTCCTTCTTCATGAAGATGATAGGTGCTCCCCAAGGGGATACACTAGGATGAATGAAACCCTTCTCCAATAACTCCTCTAACTACAACCACAATTCACTCAAATCCTGAGTAGTCATATGATACGGTGCCCGAGAGATAGGCTCTGCTCGAGGGATGAGATCAATACAAAAGTCTATGTCATGCTTAGGTGACATACCTAGAATGGTACTCAAAAAGACATCCGCAAACTCCTGAACAAGAGGATAGTCATCAAGAAATACCTCCTGAATCCCACCCTCAGCAAGATCACTAACTGAAATAGTGAACATCTGGCAACCTTGCCGCATGGCACGCTTCAACTGCATGGCTGAAATCACACAAAGAGAAATGGGTCTCTGGACCTTGACTAACTCAACACACTTCCCAACATCATCTACACATTGAAATAACATATGCCAAAAATCTATACTATCTTGGTATATCTCCAACCAATCCATGCCTAAAACAATTCCATAGGATCCCAAAGGCAAGACACGAAGATCCACTATGGTAGTGAAGGTGCCCAAATCCAACACACAACCATGAACTAGGGAGTCTACAGCCACCTTGGCTCTAGTGGCTAACTCAACCTACCAACCAACATCCTTCCTTGCAACCATGAGTCCACAACGCTCTACGAGAGGAGAAATAAAGGAATCTGAAGCTCCTGAATCAAACAAAATAGATGTGGTAATCCCACATAACGTACCTAAATACTCAACCACAGTGCCCTGATGCTCAACTTGATGGTTATCCATTGCCGAAAAAACTCTATGAGATCTAGCAGTATCACCTACTATAGGCTTTAAAGTAGCCTGTCTCTAACTACCTCTAGCTACTAATTTCTGAGGACAATGAACAACTATATGACCATGCTACCCACAAGAAAAAAAAAACACCTCTGCCAAAACCTCAACCCAACAATGGTGCACACGACTGATGGGTTCCTTCACCCCTAGAACTATGTTGTGCACTCTGAGAACTCTGTGCCAAACCACTCTACTACCTACTCTAAGAACGATGATGTGGAAGATCCCTAGAAAGTGGAGTACCAGGACTTTTTCCACTCTACTAAGACTGAGAAGACCTATGCTTATGCCATTGACCAGATCTAGAAGGTGCAGACTGAGATCTAGATGATCCAGCTCCCTGAGATTGTGTGCCTTAAATAACTGATCTTGAAGGAGGGGCACTACCAACTTGAACACCTACCTAACCACCAAAGCCTCTAACCAAATTCTCCTCTATCAACCTCACCTTCTCCATGGCGATCTCTAAGGTCTTTGGTTCAAACACCTGAACACCACGACTAATACAGGCATTCAAGCCCCTGATGAAATGTTGCACTAACATCGTCTCATCATTAGAAATGCTAGCATACTAATTAAGCTCAAAGAAGTGGTGCTCATACTAATCTACTGTCATAGTCAACTAATGAAGCTCATGGAACTCATCATCACATCTCTACCGATAGAAGTCAGAAATAAATCATGCATGAAACCTCTCTAAGAATAGTCCCCAAGAAATAGAAGCAATGTCTAGGTGAAGATTTTGCTCCTCTACTCTCCACCATGTAGACGCAAAGCCTCTAAGGTGCATAATGGAACATCAAGCTCTAGTATTGCTACTGTAAGGATGCATAGCAAAGCATTGATCAAGATTAATCAACCATGTCTCTGCCTTAGTACCTGTACCAAAACCATAAAAAGTAGGGGGATGGGCTCTAAGGAGATCCCTCATGTGACCAACATCAACCTTGTCTCCATCCACCCCATCCCTCACAACATCTTCTCTCGAATGAATCAGACTACGAGAACGCTCCTGCTCAGCTCTTGCATCCTGACCATGCTGACGAGAAGGGTGTGACTCCTCGTGAGATACCTCTTGATGAGGTCCTAAACAATCAACAATCTACTGCAAAAGAGCTAAAGCTTGAGCACCCCCGAGCCCTTCGACTTGGTTCTCAACATGTTGTTCCCCCTATTGCTCACCCTGATTACCTTGATTGGCATTAATCCAAGTGCTACAACGAGGAATAGAGGCTCTACCTCGAACTCTTCCTCTAGCTCTACCCTTAGGAGGCATTCTGAAAAAAACAAAGAACACATCAAAATAGATAATCACAAGGATGACCTATTCACCAAACTACGACATGAAAGCATAACAACAAGACTTTAAAACAATATAGCAAGCTCATGCCACACACACCAAACACAACATAACATAGAAGGCTCAAGTATGCCAAAGCTCCCAGTGTGTGAACATGGGCTTTGATACCAGATGTAACATCCTGCTACGCAACCTCGAAAGGGTAAGAGCCAAAAGAGGACAAGATAAATTTTTTTTGATAACATAAAGGATAACTTACACAAAAAAAGAAGTTTGCAATACATTAAAACAACCACATACATGTCCAATCATGGCCTAATGTAACCCAAGGGAGAGGACTAATCTACCCTCCAGAGAGAATCCAAACAGGAGCAAATAAGATAGCTCCAAAAATTATGCTCCAAAACCTATTGCCCTAGAACTTCCTGCTCCAGAACCTCTGCTTCGGAACTTCCTACTTCAGAACTTCTACTCCGAAATCTCTACTCTAGAACTTCCTACTCTAGAACTTCCTGCTCTAAAACCTCTACTCCAGGAACTTCTGTAGAACAACACATAACAACAAGCTGCATTATGCCATAACTTTAGTAGCAACAACATAGATTATTAACAACAAGCTGTGTTGCACCAGAAACTTAACAATTTGGTACATGAAAGAAGAATATACATATATAGCTCTAATTTTACATGAAATAAGAAAGAAAGCCATAAAATAATTATCATAGTACATGCGAGTCCAATACCAACACCGAAACCCATAAGCCAAACATAATCATCACATATCTTCTCATTAAATTTATGATTTCTGTCTCTCTCTCAAGATAGTACAATATGCATAAAGGAATAAGTATGGATAAAATAGAATTTCCATGAATAAAATACATCATCTAATAAGATAAATACAGAAGAGGGGATGACTCCAACTGGTGCACCAATAACTTGTACACTAGTCCCCAATGGCGGTGGCAATGCCTCCCTACCATGTGGACTCAAAAGAGGCCACCCAAATATGCTTAGAGATAGTAACAAGGCCCAAACATAGGTATCAAGACAAAGGAAAGGTAAGACTAACACTCACATCAATCACGAAGCGAACATGGAAGACAATGCACACAATCAATGTCACAACAAGAAATGCTCATCCAATATCATGATGGGTACTACTCACAATTACCAAGGGCTAAATAATAGAGTGCATATCAGATGGAGTGTCATCATGTGTGCTCAAAGGGATGGAACCACATAAAATCAAGTACACCTCTCATAGGGATGAGGAGACTCAATCATGCTTGAATCCATGCCCCACAAACAGATGGGCCTTCTCGAGTGCATCCTTAGCCTTTACAAGTGCTCAAGGCCATGCACGAGGACTCATTATCTTATTAGTGTTTTAAACTATTAATTTTATTTAGTTATCACTTTACTCTAACTCTACTACTAGTTCCCCTGGCAACCACTTGCGGCCCCCAGACCCATAGAGAGCCACTCCATATGACCACTCTATTACCTAGACCTATGTTCATCTCGTTTAACCAAATGAGGAATCCAAAGAATACATGAAATAAAAGGAAAGAACACAATTTATTTCAAAGGAATCAATTAAAAAAACCAACTAATACTACTGTAAAAAGACACATTTAATAGCTGTAATTCAACATGAAATGAAGGCATAGAAATTATGTAAAAATTCAAAGTGTCTGGATTAAAATTCTAAGCCCGACCCAGTTTAGATTTTGGCGTTTCAATTTGGAATCCAACTTTTACTTTTGAGTTTAGGACCAAAAATGAAGTGCTATTATGAAAAACATCTTTTTCCAAACTAGGCAAGAAAAATCACAGAAAAATAAAAGTGCCCAAATTTCAAATCTGCCAAAGACCCAATTGAGATCTTGGCATTCCTACATGAAATCCACCCTTAATTTTCATTTTTATCAAGAGGGAAATGAGCAGCAATAAAAAAAAAAATGTTTATTCTATACAAATTGGGCAAAAGAGAAAAATAAGAAAGAGCCCATAAATCAGATTTTTCCCATAAACCCATTTCATGTTTGTTGAAAATTTACAAAAATCAATCATACAAAACACTACAAAGCAGCAATAACCAATTAAAACAATCCATCATTCAACTTCAAGAATTACAAAAAGAAATAAAAGAGTTCCTCAAATTTTTCATGAGATAGAAATAACTCAGATCAGAAGAAAAATTATTATCCATACATCAATGAAGAACAATAGAAAATTACCTCAAATTTCCCCAAAATTGAAATAGAGAATTGCTCAATGAAGAAGGCACGACTAAACTCCAAAATCAGACAGCAAGCAAGAACTGGCACACTGATTTCAACAATTTAATATCCACAAATTCTTCTTAGAAAAAATCTCACAATCTCCCCAACTCAATCACCCAAATCATGGGGTTTCTTCCTCCATGCAAAAACAACAATTTCTTTCTTCCCTCTCCAAAAATAATGATCCCCAAAACAAAGCTCCCTTTTCTTTTTTGCTTTCCCCAAAACCTTCCAAAAAGAAATAAAACATTTGATAAACTTATCCCTTAAAGCTCCCCCAAAAGGAACAATTAATTAAAGTCACAAAATAAGCAACATTAAAATACACATGGCTCCCTCAAAAGGTTTAGTAAATATTTAAATAAAATATTTAAAATCTCAAGAAAATAACAATTCAAATCCCCAAAAAATTAGCCACCATAAAATACCATATTTAAAACACGTGAAGATCCCAATGGAACCACATCAAAACACTGACAATCCAAATTAAGTATATATAATCACATAAAATATTAATGAAAACCAAAACCAAATACCTCAATGAGTCAAGCAGAAAAGTCACATGTGGTAGAAAGGTGCTCTGGACATTACTGTTAGGTAACCGGATGGAAGAAAACAACACATAAACACTGCCCTAACGAGGTACAGTGGGCTAGGTTAGGGGATATTTGGCTCGTGACTAGCTCTAGTAACCACCCTCAGGGAATGAGAGTACACTCAAGCCTATGGATTTAGGTGGAGTCGATACTTAGTACCTGCATCACTACAATCAAATGTTAAAGTACATGTGCATGATTCATATATCATATATCTAAAGCAACATCAACCATTAGGAAAAAGAGTCGTAATATCATAAGCCTCTCAGTTATGAGTGTTATGACATCATCCTTTTCCTGTCCATAATCATATGCAAGCAAAAACAATGATGTATACATAAAAATATAAGCATATAATCCAACATAATATCTAGCCATGTAAGCATGAAATCCAACATGAACAATAATCATGTCAACAACATAGCATCATATAAACATGTAAGCATGTAAACATATAATCTAGCATAATAGTCATAGAATTACACCTCTTAGGTGTCAATACAAAAGAATGAAGGGACTAATAGAGTAAATACAAAATATATAGTTATCAGAATCCATCAAGGAAGGACCAGAACAAAATAAAAACATGGGGGTTGTTACATCCCCTACTTTAGATAGTAGCCATTCTAACATGCAATACTTGCCAATATGATATTACTTGCCTCTTCTTCCTTTGCACGCTTCTTTCCAGTCCAATGTGGCATTGGATAAAGGAGGATGGGTGGATGGAAGGTAAGTAGGAACCATTTAAGTCCTTGATCTCTGGAAATATCTATATGTTTATGGGACCCTCCCATAATGGCTACAAAGTTATATAGGGAGTGTGGTTCTTTATTTTTCAATTTAGGAGTCAATTCTTTCCACCTTTCTTGCACAAATTTAACAACTTCATGGATGGTCCCTAGAGCTAGTTGCTTTATCTTGATGTAATCCTTTTCCTAGATGTTCATTATTTTTCTGCTTACACCTTTATAGTCCAGGAGATTTGACCATTCTTGTATAATTATATTAGGGTCTTTTGGTTCCTTTCAAAGTTGAAAATCAGTGGATTTTTCCTTTTCAGTATATTCTTGTAAAATTTCACCTCTTTGCTGCTCATTTCTGACATAAGAGGCCAATACTTTAATTTTTAGATTCCCTACAAACATCAGTGGGTTCCATTTTGTTCATCTAGGAGAATAAAATTATGCAAGTAAAACTCACATAGTTGATCTTGCATATCAGGTGTAGAAGAATTTTTTTTCTAAAAACAAAAATTTCTTGTTCATTGCAACTAGTAAATCACTGATTAACTGATTGAATTGGAAACATAAGTAATTTTATTGCAAAAAAGAATGCATAGACTGTAGCAGGGGGTCTGCATTTTAACAATTGAGAAAATTTATCCACAATTTCACCAATTCTTACTATCAGTTTCTTCACCTCTATTTCTTGTTTTTGAATGGATCTTCTGTGGTTAGCTATCATTTTTTCCTTTTCCTTCTCCCAATCTTTCTTTTTCTAGAAGAGTTCCTAAGTTCTTTTCAATAACTCCTCATGTAGGTCCAGTGGGGGTTCTTGTATGAGGAATTGGTCCTTTACAGGTTCTCTATTTCCTGCCTCCACCAAGGAAAGTTGTGCAAGGATTTCTAGACTGGATCCATGCTCAAACTTTTGCAATTTTTCCTCTAGTTCATTGATCTTGGCATCCCTTTCACTACCCATCTATTGGTATGATTTTAGCAATTCTTCTAATTGCTTTATCATCTCCATTGCCTCCTATAAATCTTTACCAATATTTCTTTATTTTATGAATAATTCTTCATCCTTATCCAAGAATTGATCATCATCCCCTATGGTATATTTAATGGACAACAAAAATGTGTTGGAAACAAAGAAATTTGGAAACCAATTTCAACAAACAGTCTACAAAGCCAATGACAATGAATTGAAATCAAAAGGGGTTAATAATTAGATTGATGCCTTAATGATGATGTCATCTATTATTCAAAAGTGTTTGAGAATGCATGAAATAGTGGAATTTGTGCATCTGGCTACAAAAAAGATGAAGCTAGATGAAAAGGTAAGGAACTTGACATAGCTTGGTTTGCTAAAGGCTTTTGACACAAATGAGCAATTCATTGGAAATAATGATTTCAGAAAGATGGAGGGTGCAAGGAAGATTGATTTGGACTAGTTTCCTCAGAACCCAGATGAGGCGAAGTATTTGGATTCTATCAAACCAATGATAACCTTGAATGCAACTTTGATTGAAACATTCAAGTCAAATTCCAATTTCAATCATACATTGTTATCAAAATTTCAAGTCAAACAACATCAATTAGAACAAATGACAGTTCCATCACCTGAACAATGGAAGTTGCTACAAAAGGTGATAGAATGATTCAAATGATATTTAATAATATGAATTTCCAAGTTCCAACTCAGCTCTGTGTAGAGTTTTCTTTGAGAAATATTTTACATTGCTTGAGCCTCAATATATTCCTTCATTTGAAAATAAATAAATAAACTCAAATTCAATAATGTGTTGATGTTCAATTATCTGTATTATTTATTTTATCAATTGAAAAAAACTCTGGTTTCAACTAATAGATACACATTAAACGATTGTTGATGTTCATTGTTGTATATTCTATGTTGTTAATATGTTATTAAGCATTAAGTTGAGTGATGAATCACTAAGTACATGTTTAACACAATTAAAATATGAAATTATTAATAATATGTTAATTTATTTGAAATCTGATGCATAATTTCATGGAATAGAATATAAAATATCAACTATACTTTGAAATATAAAATTCTTGGTAATCTTCAACTGGTTAAATTAGGGTTGTTAGGTCTACAACCTAGGGATTTCTAAAACCCTATTATCCTAAAACCCTGGCATTTTTATGTTTTTTGTTAACATTGTTCACTTTTTGACTAGTTTTTAAGTTGACTTATGGGTATCGATGTCGTGAGTCCCACATCCCCTTTTTCTAGGAAGTGCCCCTTTAATATCAAATATAAAATCAAAAGCAAAACCTTTCTGTAATTTTATTGTTTTATGCTTGTTTCCACAAGTCTATAGGCCCATAGCAAAATGTCCTTTTCTTGGTTGCAAAACTATGGAAGGACATTGTGTGATGATATTCTCACATGGGACATGGGAGAATTCTATTGGAGAGAGGGGAGGTTTACATCCTTTTCAAGAACTTCAAGGCTCCATGGAATGCTTCCACGTGGTTGAAGATAAAGGATTCCACAAGTCGTGGGCCCATAGTAGCATGCCCTTTTCTTGGTTGCAGAATCATGGAAGGACACTATATGGCGATATCCTCATGTGGGACATGGGAGAATTTTGTTGGAAAGAGGGTAAAATTGTGTCTTTTTCAAGAAAATTAAGGCTTTACTCATCATTGAAATTTGAGATTTGTACGTACCTTTCTAGATGGATGGCTCACATTCAAAATTGATAAATGGATAGATGAATGAGCTGCACTCACGCACATAAGAAGAAATGTTAGATGTGATGGATAATGGCTCATAATTTACTTCATAAATTTTTTCGGCATACTAGAAAAAATTGTAGAGGTGTGCCCATTCCATGTCAACTTGAGCTGAATCTCCAAACAATTAAAAAATAGGTATGCCCTTCTTAGCAAAATTCACCATTGCTAGTCTTGAAGCTCATAATCAGGTTTGCAAACTCTGTTGCAAAATATTGTAGAAATTAGTTTTAAATTATTCTAGAATTATGAGTAGGTCAAACACCCAACCCTTTGGTTCTACATCTAAAAGACCCTTTGAGGAGGATATTTTGGCCCAATTGTTCGGTTCCTAAAAAAAGCCTCAATATAAATGTAACCTCATCCCTAATGCAGTAGAGGGGATGGTAGAGATAGCTAAAAATTACAGAGATGCTGAGCTCAAGTACTAGAATGACATAGTCATTGGGTGGGAATTATTCCTACACTAGTATGGAAAAGGAAACCGTCATTCCATTGTCTCCAATGCCCACCTATGATTTGGGGAAGCTAGTTTTTCCTAATGTATTTATAAATGTGGAACTCATTAGATGCCTTGCTTTTGGGTATGATGATAATATCAAATTAATTAGGGAATTGGATGGAAGTTTCCTAATGGATATAACTAGGAAGTTTATTTGTGATGCTTTTAAACTCAATGTGGTTGTAGATAAGGTTAGAAGAAAGTACAAGCAAGACAAAAATAGCTTCAAAGTGAAATGGCTCCCTAGGTTTAGACAAAAAAGATTCTATGGAAAGTCATTGAGAATCTCCAATAACGAACATGAGCCTTTTGATATCAAGTCTTTTGAAGACTATTTTAGAAGAACATATTGGGATTTATTCTAGGTGTTGGGAGAAGATGCACACTCAAAAATGGAGATACCTCTTATGTATATGGCTATTGATATATAGAATCCTTTTGTCAATAGTGACTTTGACTATGCTAGCTTTTTATTTGAGGCTATTCACAATTGGATGGTAGACATTAAGAGAAGGAAAAGTGGTAAGGAGACAAAGGTGAATTTTGTGTGGTATTTTCTCCTTTTCCATATGCTTTTGTACAAAGGGAAAGATCATTTCAGCAGAGTTTTACAATTAAACATGAAATGATAATCTAGTGCAATGTTGGACCCATATTTGGGACAAACATTAGAGTGAGTCTGACTATTATTTTTTTGAGAATTGCTTTGTAAGATAATTCATGGAAAGGTTGGGTCTACCTAGAGTCATATTGCACAAGGAAATTTTGGATTTCCTTAGGCCCAAAAAGAGGAGGCCAAAGTTAGGAGTACAACATAATTGGGGAGATTTTTACCTCCATGACAACTCAATTGTTATTAGAATATATGGGTGCCCTCAAGCCCCCCATGTGTTACCCAGATATGTGTCACCCAGGTTTTCATTCATGGAAATTATATGGCAATTGAATGATGCTAATTAGTTTCATTTAAGGAAACAAAAGAAAGGGTATTTTTTCCCTTATATTATTGTCTTTTCAGATTTCACTACTAGATACATCTTAGATAGGCTAAAAGAAATGCTTGGGGGATACATGTTATTTCTGTTAAATGTTAGGGATTTTGACCTTGAAGGTTTCATACATGAGGTTAGGAAAAGTATCAGAAGGTCCAATTTTCACCATCATGTTGATGAAAACAAAGATGTCATAAGAAATTACAAGGATGAATATGAGGTCAAAGACAAAAAGGTGAAATGGATTACATTCAAGAAGGAAAAGACTTACAGGATAAAGAATGATAAGGATTATCATGGAGAATTTTCTAATATTGTTGACCCAATTGCCAAGATTCAGACGGTGTTGAAGAAATTTGACAAAGTTATAGGTAAGGCCCCTATCTTAGAAGAGAAACCAAAAAAGTGGCCTAGACCTTGACTTGACCTCTCTATCAGAAGGCCCCAACCCTAGGGGTCTATTATTAGAGAAAATGTGTAATCATACCCACCACAGGTCACTCCCTCTCCTTCCCCACAATCAGTGTGGATTCTAATTCTCCCCCAAGAGAGCAAGTACAGAAGAGGATGAAAGTTGAGCAACCAACATTGTTGGTTGATAATCCCATCAATCCAAATGAAAGTGAATATGTTCATATCACCATGGATGAAATTCAACAATATATGCCATCCCCCCAAGACCAAATATTGTTGGCCTTCTTCAACAAAGGTTCAGGTTGGACGTGACTATGGGGGGAGATAACCTCAATGGTGTGAGGGAATTGGAATGTTCACAATTCATGTTTGATGATGAGTTTATAAAATTCAAGGAGTTTAAAGAGTTTCTTTTGAGATCAAAGAGGGAGTAGTACCTTAAAAGAGTTCAGTTGGCACAAGATGTGCCTAGAGAAAAGTATGATGAAGTAGCTACAAAGGTAAGAGAAAAAATGAATTTTGAGTCCAAAAAAATTATGCCTGACGAAGGGAGAAGAATGGTAGAAGATAGTGGATTGCTACTACTCCCTGAATGGTACATTACTTCTGTAATTGTCTCTAATAATATTAGGAAACAAGGAGAATTTTTCTACATAGAAGAGCAAGCAAAGATGAATTTTTTAGGATTAGGGTTCAACCCACATTGGGAAGCCCTTGTAATCTAAGCCCTTGCCCCAACTACAAACAAGATTGCAATTGCTGAAGCATCGAAGGGTAAGGGTATCAAAGGGAGCTTAATTGTAAAGAGGGTGTTTGACACCTACACCCCTGAAGTTGGTACATTAGTGGTAGATTTTTCCAAGTGTAATAATTGGCTATGAAGGTAGCCACCCAAGATCTAGAGGCCTCATAGAAAGCACAAAAGAGAGAGATAGAAACAAGATGACAAGAATAAACTGTATTCTGCCAATAATGCAAAAATGATGGAAATGGTACAATGCTATGCAAAATTACATAGGAGACCCATTGGTTATATAGCCAAGGTGAGAACATAGGAGGGCATAAGATTATGTAAAGTTTCATAATCTTATGACATGAGACAACTAAGAAAAGCTATCACTCCACCTAAAGTGGAAAGGGATAATGTGAAAATCACCACAAAAGGTGGATCACCCACAAATGGTGGAGAGATAGTCACATGATGTGTCCAAAAAAGGTGGAAGTGATAAAGTAATGACATGTCAAGTCCACCAAAAGTGGAAAATCTCCAACAACCTCCTATGTGGTCCCTAAGTAAACTTAATTAAGGTGTAGTCATGACCTAGGAAAAGGTACAAGACATTTAATTACACCAACACCCCCCCTTAAGTGAAAATTAGGGAGAATGTACACAAATGCAAAAAATGCAAGATGGGTCCTAGCTATTGAGCCATGTTAGGTACCCATGTACAAATGCAATGCAATCTCTCACAAGTGGATTAAAGATAGAAAAACCCAGTGGGAAAAAAACTACCCTCCAAAAGAGAGATGAAATACAAAAATCTATGAACATAGCATGAGAAGGATAAAACCCCATGTGAGGAAAAATTCCCCCCATACAAGAGAAGAAGAGAGACAAGGTAGCCCCCCCTCAATGTACAATGATCACCCTTGGAAGATGCTAGAGAAGGAATGAAGAAGCTGCTCCAAAACTATTGAACAATGTTACTCCCCTTGGGAAGAAACAATACCAAAGGTGCATGAATGAAGTCTCCCCAATGCACAAGTGAAGAAGGAAGAATCCTCAAAATGTAAGAAGTCTCTGAAATATGCTCAAAGTTCCCTATATTGATGCTAAAAGATACCTTCCCCAAACCATGTGAAGCTGCAATAGTGTAGTCACTTCCTGGAACCTGTGAGAACCCCTTTACAACAACACTCTCATCTGCTAAAAAAGACAACTCAAGATATATCAAGGATGTAGGTAGAACATACTCCAAAGACAATGTCTCCTAAAAAGAGAAAGTGGCCTCCTCCAACTGCTGTATAGATGCATCCACAATCACATCAACCTCGAAAGACTGATCATGTAGAGGAGGGTCAGAGTGTTCCCTCACAACAACTGAAGAAGAATCACCTTCATCAAAGAGAAGATGTAAGTAATCAAAAGTGTTTCCCAAGTCTGCAATGTAGGATTCCACAAACAAGCTGCCAATGTTTGACAAGTAGTCGTCCCATGAAGCTACTGCTAGAAGACAAGGTATGCATTGTTGCACTGAATCGCAAGGAACTGAAACTGTCAGAACACAAGTATCATCAGGTACATCAGTCAATGTAGGATATGGAATATCAACAATAGGCTCAAGAACCTCAGGACTAGTGAGCACTCCAAGATTCAAGTAACCATACTCAATCTCCTCAAGTGTGTCCACACTAGGGTGAACTGAATCATCAATAGGAGCAAAATATGAGAAGGTGTAGAACCGAGAACGATTATCAACCTCCCCAACTACAACAAGAGCCTTGCTATTCAAATCCCGAACAATGACAGAATCTGGTGTGAACTCTACACTCTTTCCTATACCACTATCTGTAATCTAATAGATGGAAAGGATGTTCCTTGACAAAGTAGGCACAAATAGAACATCATTAAATTCTCCACCTTTAATGCCAATAGAACCCTTCCCACAAACTACACAAGAAGTGTTGTTGGCCATCAAAATGGGTGGTGATGAACAAGAATCAAATGAAGAGAACATATCCTTGGAAGAATTCATATGATGTGAAGCTCTTAAATCAAGGATCCACCTATCTGAATTGGAATTTGCAAAAGCAAGAAATGTGTGCCCCTTATGTTTCTCCTGTTGAGATGAAGAAGGAGATGAGCTTGATGTTGTTTCCATGAGAGTTGTACTTTTTCCCTTAGAATAAGTGGAAGGATATGTGTCCTTCTCTTGATATGCAACTAGCAAGTTTATGTTGTTCTTCTTAAGGATTTTTTTTCAACTCATCAATTTTCTTAACATGACAACGATGCTCCTCATGACCAAATTTTTTGCAATATGCACATGTTGGTTGCTCCCTCTTGCTTGAATTGTTTTAATTCTTTGAAGAAGATGAAGTTGAGCTTTGTTGTGGAGGAGTTGATTGTTTGTTCTCTCCTTGTGGCTTTGGTGAAGATTGCTTTTGGTCCTTCCCTTTGTCTTGCTTATTGTTTCCATGATTGACCACCAATGCTTTTGAAGTTGAAGACTTGAGAATGCCCATTTTCATCAACTTATTTTGCTCAAGAATCAAAAGATCTATGAGGGCCTCAAAAGATGGTGATGTGAAATTACTTATTGTCAATCTTTGAGTTTGAAAAATTGAAACAAAGGCTGCATACTCAACAAGAAGTTTGTCCAACAAGTTGAAGACCAATTGATCATCCTCTTTTTCAATACCACAATCTTTTAGTTGTGCTCTTAGCTCATTTTCCTTAGTGAAATAATCTCGAATTGTGTCAAAATCCTTAGGATCAAGGCTTAGGATATCATGTTCAAGCTTGTATTCATTAACCTTATCAACCTTGCCATACAAAGCAACAAGCTTATCCCAAGCTTCCTTGGTTGTAGTACATTTATCAACATGGAAAATGAGATCATCTGAAATGAACTTTCTAAGTGTACCCAATTCCATAGAAGTTTTAGTGAGCCAATCCATATATGTTGTTGGATCTACCTTAGGATCTAAAGGTGCAGTTATGGTTCCATCAATGTAGTAGATTAAACCTTTTTCCATTAGTTTACTCCATGCACATACTTTCCATGTAGCATAATTATGTGTAGTTAAGAGTGGAACTTTAGATGAACCCATGATGGAATGAAAGAGCACAAGAGAGAAAATATGCACAATCACACAAGATACAACCCCCCAAATTCACTCAATCAAAGTACCCCCCCTAAAAAAAAGATGATTTTGACACTTTATAATGCAATGCGTGTACAATAGGCCACTTGCAACTTGGCTAAGTGGGCTTATGATTTCTAATTTAAAATTTTCCAAAAATAGGCTGAGAACATACTATAACAAATAACCAAAGACCTAAATTCAAATCTATGCAATACAAGTGCCAAATAGGCCAAAAAAGGACCATATGCTGAAAGTACAAAATCCACTCAAGATTGCTTCAAACTGATTGTAGATTCAAGAAGTAGACAAAAAATCATGCACTTTAAAAAAAATGACACCTGAAAAAGTATTTCGTATGTGCCTGAACGAAGCCTCAGAAGTTGTAAAAATGGTGACTAGACAAGTATAGTGTTGAGAAACTAAAAATTCTAAAAAAATTGTCCACCAAAATCAAAAACTAAGTACACCACTATGAAGTACATGAAAAATTAGCCCAAATAAAAAAAATTGCTCAAAAAAAGAAGCTAAAATGAGCAAGATATGGCCTTCCAAAGTCAGACTGCAAAATTGAAAAGCTCATTGGTGAGGGGGGCAATTTTTTTTTAGAAAATGCTGATGTCATCAATTCACAGGCTTAAATTTGATGTGCATATGACCATCAAAAAGCATATTCTCTAGGGGTAGAATATTCTTCGGCTTGCGAGCTTAAAATTGACATCTCCCCAACCGTCACATGGTTGGAAAATTCTGGCCATGGAATCTTTGAGTTTTCAAAATATTCTCCAAACTTCGGTGAATATGATGTGGATTGTTAACCCGACTGCAGGTTAGATTTTATTTTGAACACTGATTTTTTTTTGAATGCTGACTGAAGTGATCGTCAGATGAAATGAAGGTCATCGATGGTTCTAATATTTGCCGACCATTCTTCAAATTGTAGTCACCGGCTTAAAGAAAATCATCCAGTGCGAGGCCGGGGGAAAGCACGTGGCGGGTGGTGGATGGTGGCAGGTACACTGCAGAGTACCTGCCTCTGCGTAGGGTAGCGTATAGTTTGTTGTACGCAAACTTTAAATTTTTTTTTTGATTTTGTAAAATCAAAACAATACAAAATATTTTGATTTTTGATTTACAAAATAAATAACCCCAAATACATACATTTTTTTTTTATGGGGGTTAAAAAAATTTCTAAATGTTTTTTAGAAAATTCTCACGAATATTATTTTTTTGTAGAAATATTAATATTAAAACTGGAATTTTACAATAGATAAATTGAATTTTTAAAAAAAAAAAATTCAAAAAATTTCAACTAAATAGAAAAATTGAAAAATACCCAAATTGGAGAATTTTTCTAATCTAGAGCTCCCGGTGTCAGATTTCGATGAAATGAAAGGTAATCCCAACTGGAAACAGCCTTCTGAATTCAAATTTGAGGTCAGATCTAATCTAGGATGCACCAAAATGCTGCTGCTCCTCATATTTTCCTCTTGACCACCTTCACATGAGTTAAGGTCTCCCACCAATGGCTATGCAAAGGAAATCCAACCGCTCTGATACCATGTAAGAATTGGCTATGAAGGTAGCCACCCAAGATCTAGAGGCCTAATAGAAAGCACAAAAGAGAGAAAGAAACAAGATGACAAGAATAAACTATATTATGCCAATAATGCAAATATGATGGAAATGGTACAATGCTATGCAAAAGTACATAGGAGACCCCTTGGTTATATAGCCAAGGTGAGAACATAGGAGGGCATAAGATTATAACAAGTTTCATAATCTTATGACATGAGACAACGAGGAAAAGCTATCACTCTACCTAAAGTGGAAAGGGTTAATGTGATAATCACCACAAAAGGTGGATCACCCACAAAAGGTGGAGAGATAGTCACATGATGTGTCCACAAAAGGTGGAAGTGATAAAGTAATGACATGTCAAGTCCACCAAAAGTGGAAAATCTCCAACAACCTCCTATGTGGTCCCTAAGTAAACTTAACTAAGGCGCAATCATGACCTAGGACAAGGTACAAGACATTTAATTACACCAACACCAAGTTTAATGAAACTACTATTTAAAGGTTGCAAGATAGACTTAATATAGTTTTGAAGGAACATAATGATCTCATGGAAGCTTACAACAATCAACAGGTATTATTGGCTCACAAAACATTCCTTCTTGAAAGTGTGCGGGAAGTAGACTCCTATTCTACAATCCCCCCTACTCATGTGATGATTAAAAATGCAGAGCTTAAAGAAAAGATTCAAATGATGGAAGAGAAGTTAAAGAATGCTCAACAAAATCAGTAGAAGGAATGATCTCATGGAATGCTCAACACATCTGATGCCCCACTTGGTATGTATCTTACTTTTGAGTTTTTCAAGATGGCACAAAATCATAAAGGTTATTTGGAAAGTATAATTGAAGCTACATGAGAAAAAACAAACTCTTTAATAAATGTTGACAAAAAGTTTGTACCTTGATTGTTAGAAGATAATGGGGAGTTGAAGACCCTAGATAAATGGAAGGACAGTTTCAACATTGTAATCCCCACACTCCTCCCTCTAATTTAAAAAGATGATAAACTTGATTTAAATCAACTTGATTCCTATTTAGATAGGATGGTCGATGTAAAACAAACAATGGGAATTTTTTGTAGAGAGGCCAGTGTTTTAATTGATTCCAAGTATCATCAAAATTTTGAGAATGCGGAAAAGCTCTTAGCTCATGATTGGCCTTCTGAGGAAATGTTTTAAGGCATGGAATAAAAAGTGTAATTTTTTACTGGACCTATGAGTGGATCCATACTTTTATTCCTATGCCTCTTGTCTAAGAATTTGGTTGTTAGAAAGTTTTGGGATGAGGTTCTTCACTTCTTTTCCTGTTGTTTCCCTTATATTATAAAAGGAAATCCCAAGCCTTATTCAAAATTTCAAAGTGTTCTGATTTTTTGATCTTTCATCTCATTCTTTGTAAGCTCTTTTTGCACAATTTAAGCTATTTGATAACACAGATAGGAAATGCTGTAATTTTTCTCTATAATAACAAAGCTGACTCAAATAATCAAGTGTATTTCTTTAATTTTGAACATCAACCTATGTTGCTCTCCAGTATTGTATTCATTGTCTTTTGACTCAAAATAAACAAGGGTTATTTATAAGTTGTCATATCACATCATGTGTTTATGTTATGGATGTTGAACTGTTAGCTTTTGTTCAAGGAAAGGATTAATATTATTTTTAGTTATTTATCAAATATTATGTGAATGGCAATGCAATAGGAATTTATAAGTAGTGTGATAAGTGTTTTTCTTTGCTTGGTTTCTCATTGTAAGGTGATGAGGTTATAAGAAGTCACGACTTGGTTTGTTGTAGGAGTATATTTCATTTTTTGACTCAATTACGCATAAGGCACTGATCAAAATAATTCATAAACTGTGAAAAATTATGTAGAATCACATATCAAATCAAAAATCAAAATTTTACTTTAATACCAATTTATGTTTTATGCATAAATCCACTCTAGCAAGGAAACATTAAGCATTGATTTGAATGATGAATCACTGAGTGCATGTAAAACTTATTAGTATGACATAATTAAAATATGAAATTATTAATAATATGCTAATTTATTAAATTTGATTCACAATTTGATGGAATACAATATAAAATATCCTCAACTACAATTTGGAATATGATTCATGACGTGTGGTATAAATACCTAAAAACTACTAATTCACTTCCATTTTCCAAATCAAGTCAAGGTCCTCAAAATGACGTTGAGATAAAGTAAAATAGTCATCTTGATCATGAGTCTGGTCTTCATTTTCTTTTCCTTGCATACATTCGCTTAAATCCATCTCAAATTCAACATTCATTGTGTCACTGTCATTTGTCCCACTGCTAGTACCACTACTACCAACATTTGAAGTGTTGCACAACCCTCTTCTTTCACATATGGACCTCCAAATTTTGAGTGCCCTTTAAACAGGAAAATTTTTGACATTATATGTAATTCTAAACACCCTCAAACAATTTTCCAAACTCTTGTCTAGTTTGTTTCTTATCTTTGATTTCAAAAATGCTAATGAACTAAAAACTCTCTCATCCTCCACCGACCCCAATATTATTTATTGACATAAATCAACAAGTTTGACTATTCTGGTATCAAACCACACAATATTTCACTCTGACCTAAGGTTCTCCAAGCCTTCGTTATTGATCTCGCTTCCATGGGCTTCTCCATGGAATCAAACTTGGTCCATCATACTTCTTGAAAAACACTTACATTGATCTTTAAGCTTATCTCCAATTATAATTCCTTCTATTGTCTATTTCATTGTGTTCTACACTTTTTGAAAAGTGTTTGGCCAAGGTAATTACTTTATTATGAAAATAGCTCGGGCTATCTCGATTGCATCGAGTCCATAATTGAGGATACACAATAGACATGGATTCAAGTATTTCATCTCAAGGGAATCATTAATAAATCTTTGAGAAAATAGATTTTTTAATTTCCTTCAAATTATCACTAACATGTTTAACAATTTCATTAAAAGCTTCCTTTGTAATAGGTACTTCTCTGATAGAGTTCCTAATCATCGTACAATGGTGCATTAGTATCTCAAATCCACATACAAAGACACATAAGTTCCCACTTGCATTAAATTGTAAATAATTTTTAGGATGATTCAAATCTATAATTTTTTCCAACTTAAAAAAATTGGGCTTTGAGAAGTTAGATCTAGATATAGATGATCGAGAGCCATGCATGTCATTCTACGTAGTTGGTATATTCATAGATATACATAGTTTTTTCTTGAGCTTTCTTCACAAGATTGTTCATTTCATCCAGCATGGGGAGAAGACTAGCTAAAGTCAAGAGTGTCTCTATATTGATTAACCTATGTAAGAGGTCAGGAGATTTGTCTATTGTGTTGTGATGCTCATACATTATTCTAATCAAGGATTGATATTCTGAAAGAACTCGTTGCGCTAGCCCATGTAAGGATATCCATCTAGTATCAACATCCTTAAGAAGCTTGTTTCTTGCTGTTATTCCCTCAACAAAATTTTGAAAATTTGAAAATTCTTTGGGACTTTAAAAGAAGTATGCATAGAGACCGCAGACTAGATTTTCAACTTTTGATATTGTAGGATACTTGCTTACAATTATAAATGCTAAATTCATTTTGTGGGCCATGCAATGAATGCCAAGCATGTATGGTGCACATATAGTTTGTAACTTTGTGCAAAAACCGAATTAGCTCTTGGGTCAGTATTGGATCATGGGGGTCCAAACTAGGCCCTTAAGTGGCAATGAAAATTCAGAGAAAAAAAAAAGTCAAGCAACTTGACATAAAAAATTTAATAGGTTATTAACATAATTTGAAAAATATGTAAGACCATAATTTGTATCAAATTAGATGAAGTTTCTAAAATACTAGTCCTCTTTTGGAAAAATGTAAATCTATTTGGTGAAATTTTGAAATTTCAATGTAGTAGTACTAAATTTTTAGGAAAAAATAAAAAGTAGGAGTATGTTTGACCAACCTAAGTACAAGCAAAATAACATTATTTTTTGAAACTTTCAATATAAGTATAGGACACATGATTGGATGCGCCATATTTTTTTAATAATATTTTTGCATTTAAATAATTAGTTATGAATTTTTTATTAGAAATTTTTAAAAATATTAAAACTTGTTTCTCTAACCACCATAACTTGGTAAAAAAATTATAAAAATCATTTTTTTAATCCTATAGTATGGGAAGCATTTAATGTTCTGCAACTTTTGGATTAAAAAATTATGAAATCATTGAGAATTATAGGCTTTTTTCAATCAACGTATCAATCAGGGCTTTAGTTAGAATGCATGTAGAAGATCAATAATTATTATCTATTTAATTCCAAATAAGTCATATCTTATATTAGATGAAAGCTGACAATTTTCTCAATAAACTGTTGAGAAGTTGCTAAGATGTTTTAGCATTGTTGTCATTGATGTCAAAACCTGCATCCAGAAGGTTGTACTTTAGATAATATACAAGAATGATCTATCCTATCGTATGTATTGATGTTGTGTAGTATGGATGTTACATTTGATCCAGATATGGCAATACTTCTTTTTGGGACATTTGTGGAAGGCAACTAATATAGAATAATGAAGTCTAATATTTTGACGTTAGCTATTGTGTTTCTCCAGTTGATACTGAAATTGGTGATAATCAAGATCTGGTCTTGTTATGACATTCCCATCTTCTCTAGAATATATTTCATGTAATTCAAAGTTTGCTATCTTTTTGATAATTTTGCTATGTAACGAACCTATCTTATGTATGACCTATTTATGGGTCCCTTGGTAATGTGGTAAGAAGATCTTTATGTGTGACCTATCTTTTGGGTCCAGTGCTAGCGTGCAAGGCCTTATTAAATATTTCAAGGTTGTTCTTCATGCCGACATGTTTTGTGGTCGTCTAAATTCAAATTGTGTTTGGCCAACTCAGACAACTATGAAGACATTGTGTCTATCCAACCTAAGAGATTATGAAGGCATGGAATGGTATAAGTAAAATATGCTTTTGTTTAATGAAATAAGAAGTGTGGAGTATGATGTGTGCGGGAAGATAAAAGGGTGTGAAGGAAGAAGTAGTATATTTTGTTGAGTTTGTGTGAGGAAGGTGTGCAGAATATTCTTGACCAGATTTGCTGCAGATAGAGAATGTGCTCTTAACTAAAACTGAATTCATGCATATGCAGATGCAACTTCATCAATTCACTTTTATTAGTCAGACTATTTTTTAATTGTGTGTGCGTGAAATGTGCAAAGTTAGTATCAACATAAACCTTAATGAAATGATTTATATTCAAAGATTCAAAGAAAACAAATTATTCTAATTTGCAACAAACTAAATCTTTAAAGAATGTCTCATTTCCCTCTATTTTTAATGATTCTTTTAACCTTTTTGGCCCTCAGATTTCTATGTGCACAAAAGTTATTAGAATGACACTTAAGAAATGAGATTGGTATTTAACATGAAAGCCAACTATATGCCCACATAAAACTATATGCAAACAATGATGATGAATGCTATGATGAGTGGAGGATGATGTTTATGATATATGAACAAGTGAAGGTGGATGCTATGGTATTGAACTAGAATGATCTATGCATGATTCTACATATGCTCAAATGAAAACTAAAAATTACTAAGATGATACTCCATATGCTCAAATGAACTAATCTAAAATACAACTATGATGCGAGATGGATGATAAAATGCAACTATGAAGAAATATTTAAAGCTAAGATGTAAATGCAAAGGAAAACATGATGTAAAAACTCGCTATAAGACTCCAAAATGCTCCAAGCTCCAATGATAAAACTTGCATGATTACTTCAAATTTGGATGCAAAATAAAAGGCCCAAGGGTTGTATTTATAGCCTTTTCCAAGCATATAGTGAGGTGGCAACAATCAACAGTCCAAATTCAAACAAGAATAATGGATGGCGAAGATGAAGAGAATTAGGATGTTGTCCCCTTGACCAAAGAGAACATGCCATTTGGATGGGAGAATCTCTTGACCAATGGGCAAGACGCCATTTGGATGGAAGATTCAAGTGTGAGAAGAGAACCATGTGATTCCTTGGTGGAAGTGTGGGAGGAATAAGTCATGTGCTTTTTGAAATGAGTTGAAGATAATTCTAATTAAAAATTAGAGTTATTTATTTTCATTTGACCTTGGTGAGGTGGCACAAAAAGTTGTAGAAATGTGCTATAATTTCTAATTGGATTTAGTGAAGATTAATTAAATAAAAAAAGTTTAGGGAACCTTGTTTATTTAATTAATTTAGAAGAATATGTTTTAGATTTGGAGAATTAGAGAAGCATGAACAATATAAATAAATTCAGAATTTATTTATACGTAGTTGGAATATTAATCAAATAGCTAGTATTTAATTAATTAAAGTTGATGACCTTTTTTAGGTGTATAAATTTTTCCCCTATTTGAAGTAATGTGTTTACACATTGCTTCAAAGAAATATTTGATACCGATGCTCAAAATTTTTTTTGATGCCCTAGACGATGCCCCAGATGTTGATTTTCAAGTACTGTCGGATATATGCCCCCTCGAGAGATAAATTGGTGAAGTTTGGAATTTTGATGATTTGTCAATGATTTGATAATTGTGTGATGATGTTGTAATGATGTGATGATGATCCGATGCTAAACGAATGATACTTTGATATCAGACACAATTTATCTCTCAAAATTTGAAGATTGAGCCTACCAAATTAATTAATTGATGCCTTATGTTGCCTGCTTGTGTTTGATGTTTGATGATCGCATTCAGCTAATTGATTTGATGATGTTGATGTGATAGTTGATGATTGACCTCATGATAGGTGAGGATCAATGATAGGATGATTATTATTGACCTCATGATAGGTGATGGTCAATGATAGGATGTTGATGATTGACCTCATGATAGGCGAGGATTAATGATAGATTGATGATTGACCTCATGATAGGTGAGGATCAATGATAGATTGATGATTGACCTCATGATAGGTGAGGATCAATGATATATTGATGATTGAACTCATGATAGGTGAGGTTGGATTGATTGATAAACCTCATGATAGGTGAGGTTGGATTGATTGATGAACCTTATGATAGGCGAGGTTGAATTGATTGATAAACCTCATGATAGGCGAGGTTGGATTGATTGATGAACCTCATGATAGGCAAGGTTGAATTGATTTATGAACCTCATGATAGGAAAGGTTGGATTGATTGATGAACCTCATGATAGGTGAGGTTGAATTGATTGATAAGATTGTTGATTTGCGATATGTTATGATCATAGGAGGATTTATGCATTTGGTGCAAGCAGATTCAGATTTGATTGGGCGATGTGGTTTGACTTCTCTGATTGATTGATATGCCCTAGTATAGGATTGATTAATGCACCAAGACTTGATGATGTACCGAGACCTAATGTATACATTGATTCAGTTGAGACATCATGATTTTTGCCATTTTTGATGATGTACCTCTTGATATTTGCATATCCTTGTACACTTGACATTATTTTGAGATATATATGATATGCAGTGATGATGATGATTGATCTATGTGTCTATGATTTATGTGATGATGATCATGATGATAATGGTGGATGCATTTACTTTCTATTTTATGATGCTATGTGATGGATCCTATTATGCTAATGAAATGTGATTTTTTTGATGTTTTTGTACTTTTCTGATGCAAATAAATGATGCAATGAATGAATGAATGTGTATATGAAATGATTGTGTGATGGTACTTATTTCTATGTTGTTATGATGTTTATATGATGATGATCATGATGATTATGCAATGATGATGCTTATGCTTTATGGATGATGGATTTGATTATGCAAATAATGTAAGATGTTCCATGTGATGATTACGTTTGAATATGTATGGATACGATGCAAATGATGTGTGATGTTTTGTAAGGATTAATGATGATTATGTGATGCAAATGATTATGTAGATGATTGTGTTCTAGGGTCTTAAGCTTAAATGAGTGAATCTATCCAACTTCCAAGAGTTGTGGGAAGGTTGTCATCAGTTGATTCTTTGTTACATTAAGCTTCACAAAACCTGACATATTTCTCAATTCTTTTGGAAATCTAAAGAGACTCTCTCATTTAAGCTTAGTGAACCACTTCCTAATGCAACTATATGAAATGATTTTGGTTATGTAAATTAGATGTGATGGATGTCTTTTTTGTTTTCTGATGCAAATATTATGATGTGATGCATGAATAGATGAATGATGTTGTAATGTTTTCCAATGCAAGTGATATGCAACTAAATGGGAATGTTTTCAAATTATATGAAAATGATGTATTTTTGGAAATGTCAAGTTTACTCAATCCCTTAATGTAAGAGATAACATCATTGTTGCAACTTTGGAAATGCCATAAATATAGATGCAAACTAACATGGATGCAATCTACTCTAAACATGTAGATCTCGTATTGAAAATTTGTCATTTGTAATAGCCGATTTGTCATTTTTTTTATCATCATTGGGCCTTTAAAATGTTGAAAGTGAGTACAAGCATCAATGGCATATTTAGACCATGATGACTCAAGTACTACTTCCATGATGTTTATAGTGCAAGTTAACACAAGCATCTAAGTATGATTAAACCGAGATGATTTGAGTATTGCTTGCGTAAACATGCAAGAGTTAATCCTTGTGCAAACTTGGAATGTCTTTAGTGATACATTGTAGAGCACGTCCCGCAACAATTTGCACAGTAATAATGATAAACTCACAGAAAAAAAACAAAGAAAAATCATACTCTTTCATGGCTCCTCTAGTTTCGATACATCATCAAGGGGCTCCAGAGATATGATAATAAAAATCAAAGTACAACAATTGAACATTTGTGTTTAACATGATAAACCCACGATTTAGAAGAGCATTATTCTTTTGATTTGATTTTATGATGTTTTGGAATTTTTTTTATTTTCTAATTTTTTAGGTGTTTTCTTAAATTTTGACCAAAAACCTAACCTAAAGACCTATCCTAGGGGCCTTGGGGGCTGATCAAAGATTAGCCTTGCCTAGGTTGTACACGCAAAGAACACATAGTTCAACTAACTCAACCGATTTATAGGACTAAGATATGAAAAAACAAGAGACGACAACTAATTACAACATATCGCTAAAGGACTTGACCTAGTGTGTCTTGGGGGCTGATCACAAATAGCGCCTATTGCCAAGTTTTCACTACTTGTTTTTATTGCACTTTTTCAGATATGATTTTTTAATTTTTTTGTCTTTTTGATATTTTTTTCTTTTTTTGTTTGGTTGTTGTTGCCAAGATGCCTATTTTCCAGGTTTTCATCAAGGAAACCATTTTTTCAGGACATTTTTTGATGTTTTGGTATTTTTCAAGACCTTTTTCTAATGCACTGGATGATTCAAGTATAGAACTTCTTGAGATGTAGGCTATTGAGGGGTTCATCAAAAAAATCCCCTTCTGATGTAGACAACTAATATGCTCTTGATCTGAAGGTTGAAATAATGACAAAGGGACCAAGCCAGTTTGGTTCAAATTTCCCCTTCTTCTTTCAATCTTGTTGATTACGGGGGTTCTCCCTCAAGACTAAATTACCAACCAAAAATGTTCTAGGCTTGACTCTGTGGTTGTATCTTCTAGATATCCTTTGCTAATATGCCTTTAGGTGATCCACTACATGTTGATGATGCTCATCCAAGAGTTCCAATTCTTGTAACCTAGACACCTTGTGATCCTCATCTGAAGTGATCCCTTTTAGTGACACCCAAAGTGATGGAAGTTCAACCTCAATAGGTAGAATGGATTATGTGCCATAGACTAGAGCATATGGTGTAGCTCCCGTTGGGGTATGAATACTAGTTTTGTAAGCCCATAGAGTAGGGTTCAATTGCACATGCTAGTCGTATCCAACATCATTGATGATTTTCTTTAAGATTTTCAGGATAGTCTTATTTGAGGCCTCTACTTGGCCATTGCCTTGAGGATAATAGGGTGTAGAAAACTGATGTTGAATATGAAATTTCTCATAAATTTCTTCAACATCTTGATTCTTGAAAGGTCATCCATTGTTAGTGACGATGGACTGAGGGATTCCATACCAACATATGATGTAGTTCAAGATGAAAGATGAGATTTATTTTCCTGTGATGGTGGTTAGAGGTACAACTTCAATCCATTTCATGAAATACTCAATAGCTGTAATAATGAACTTGTGTCCATTGGATGAAGATGGATGAATCTTTCCTATGAGGTCCAATCCCCACTAACAAAAGGGCCATGTTGATTCAAAAGGGTGAAGTTCTTGTGCTGGTGCATGAATGAGATTGCCATGAATATGGCACTTTTGGCATTTCTTCACAAACTAAAAAGAATCCTTCTCCATAGTCATCCAGTAATATCATAGACAAAGGAGTTTCTTAGCTAGGGTTAAACCACTTGAATGAGTTCCACAAACACCTTCATGTACTTCTCGTAAATTTGTTTTAGACTCGTCATGTTCTAGGCATCAAAGGAGAGTTTTGTCAAGACCTTGTCGATAAAGGACATCTGCTATAAGGGTGTTTCAGGTGGTTTGGCGAATGAAGTTTCATTTTTGATTACGAGATAGGTTAGGTGGGAGGATGTTATCTTTTAGGTACATATAGATATTCCTATAGAGGGAAGTGTCAGCCTCAACTAGATGGTAGATAACTTGGGACTCAAGGTTGTCATAAGATGGGTTGAACAGTTCTTCCACCATGAACTCGTAATTGGCTCTTTTCTCCAAAATTTGCAAGAGAGAAGCAATGGTTGCCATGGCATTAGCGGCTTTGTTGTCGTTTCGAGGAATTTTCTCAAATCTTATTTCCACAAAATACTTTTTGAAGTCATCAACCATTCTTTTGTAGGGAATTAGCTTGTCATCCTTTGTTTCATAATCATCATTTACCTAATTAATGAATAGTTGTGAATCCCCATAGACATGTAACTCTGTGATCTTCCACTCAACTGCTCCTTTGATTCCAATGATCAAGGCTTCATATTCGCTTGTGTTGTTGGTGCAAGGGAACATAAATTTGTAAGACTTGCAAATGGTGTGTCCTTGTGGCGAGATAAATAAAATTTTGGCTCATGATCCATGTTGTGTATAAGAACCATCAAAGTACAAGACCCATTGTTGTGTGGATACTATTAGAATATCAACATCTGGAAACTCAATGTTCATGGGATGATTGTCTTGTAATGGTGCTTCGGCTAACTAGTTTGAAATTGCTTGTCCTTTGATTTCCTTCCTATCAACATATTGGATGTCAAATTCACTCAGCATCATGACCCACTTATCCAATCTTCTAGTCATATTAGCTTTGCTAAGAAGGTATTTCAGTGGATCTATCTTGGCTATCAATTTGATGGAATGGGTAAGCATGTAGTGTCGCCATTGATGGGTAGTGAACATTACTGCCAAACAAGCCTTTTCGATGAAGGTGTAATTGATCTCATAGCTATTTAAGGTTTTGCTGATGTAATATATTGCCCTTTATTTTCTTGTTGAATCCTCTTGTGCTAACAAGGCTCCCAATGATATTTTAGTTGTTGCTATGTACAATGAAAGTGGCTTTCCTTTTGCCGGTGGTATCAAGACAAGTGGACTCATTAGATATTGTTTTAATTGTTTGAAGGCACCTTTGCATTTCTCATCCCATCGAAAAGATACATTTTTGTGGAGCAAGTGATTGAAAGGATGGGTCTTGTTTTCCAGTTGTGCAATAAACCTCTTGATAGATTGGAATCTTCCTTGTAAGGATCTAAGCTGGATGTTGTTTTTAGGAGGACGTATCTCCATGATAGCTTTGACCTTTTTAGGGTCTACTTGAATGCCTTTAGCTGACACAATGCACCCCAAAAGTTTATTTTATGTTACCCCAAATACACATTTCTTGGGATTTAGTCTCACATTAAACTTTTCTAGTTTGGTGAAGATTTTATCTAATATCTCTAGGTGTTCTTCTCTAGTGCAGGATTTTACCAGCATATCATCTACATATTCTTCCATAAAAGTGTGCATCATGTCATGAAATATGGTGCTCATTGCTCTCTGATATGTGGCTCCAACATTTCTCAACCCGAATGGCATGACATTCCAACAAAAACTGCCCCAAGGACATGTGAAGGTAGTTTTACCTTCATCTTCAGGAGAAATTTTGATTTGAGTATACCCTGAAATGCCATCCATAAGTGAGAGCATTTCATGGCTAGTAGTCAAGTCCACAATGACGTCAATGTTAGGTAGAGGAAAATCATCTTTTAGGCAAGCCTTGTTGAGATCTCTGAAGTCTGTGCAAATTCTGATGCTTTTTTTGGTTTGGAAATATGTACGATTGTTAGAAATCCACTCTGAATAGTTGATAGGTTTGATAAATCCCACATCTAATAGCTTCTTCAATTTTTCTTTTACCAAGATGGCAATATGGGGATGCATTTTCCTTAATTTTTGCTTGATCGGTTTTACTCTTGCTGGTAGTGACAAGTGGTGCATGATGAGTTTTGGATCAATCCTTGGCATATTGGCATAAGGCCAAGCAAAGTTGATTTTCTTTTTTGTGAAGAATTTGATGAAGTCCAATTTTTCTTGATTTGTCAAGGTTTCTACTAGATGGACAATCTTCACTATTTCTTCATTTCCAATATTGATAGAATGGATGGGTTCAACCAATATTTTAGATTGTTTGGGGAGTGTGTCAAATCTTCCATCCTTTAGTGCCTCAAAGAGGTTTTCACTGTTGGATATGCTCTTTATTTTTACTTTTTCTAGATCTGATACTACCATTGAATGGTTTTCACCTTTAGATCTATTCCCTGTATTATTCTTTTTGCAGCTAGAAAATTTGACACTCTCCTGGCTAGAAGCTTTGTTACAATGTTCAATGGTGAAATATGTGTTAGGATTGGTAGAATAGAGGAAATTGACAATGGCTTTGTTGTTTGAAAATAGGGGAATATTGGATGGCCCAGTTTGATCCCAATAATTAATTCAGGATGTACCAAGGGTAAGGAGTCATTGGATTGGCTAAAGTCAGATGGAGTAAGTCCTGATGGTAATTTCTTCGCATTTTCCAATCACAAAATTGATGTTTATAAGGGAACTCTCCTTTGAATTATTTGTTTCACTCCATGTCTAATCATTTTTGCTAGAATCATCAGTGTAGTGATCGTATTTCAAGTGGTCTATGACCTGAACTTTGACCCTCCTCATGTATGGGTGTATACTTTTGGACTACATCAATTTCCTTATCATGAAAAAACTCTTCAGATAATGAATCTTACTCATACTCATTTCAATCAGTTTCATGAGCATCACTAGCTTGCAGTTGTAGGATTCTTTCAACAACTTGTTGTTTGGTTTCTTCTTTGGATTCTCCTATACAACCCAATATTTTTTTTTATTTGGCTTGTATGGTGATAGGTTGTATTGGTTCTATGATGATTTCTTTCCTCTTACCGATATGAACTTTTCTCTCGTATCCCATCTTTTCTGTGATTGTATTTCCTTTTCCATACCACTCTGTCTGTACACTTGAAGTGGATGCTTGTAATGATTCTTCATCTTTGTGCAACCAGTTTAAAACCTCCTTGTCATCTGACTCATCCACTAATGTGCATGCTCTTACAAAGGTTCCCTCAAATAGTGTGTTGGGTTGTGATGATTGTTGTCTTGATGTTGATGGTTGTCCATATGACTTTGGAGAAGATGAAAGTTGTGATAAACATAAGGATTTCTCAAATGAGTATTCCCCCATGCCTTTTTCTTTCAATTGGATCTTGGAAACTTGTTTTGATAATGATTCAAGTTGACTTTCCTCACTTTGTGGAGTAAGATTTGATGTACTTTCTTTATTTGAGGGATGGGTATCATCGATATCCTTATCCTTTGATTGGTCCTTTTTCTCAACCCACTTTGACAAGGAATTTAGTTGTTTCCCATCATTTGATAAACCCTAAATTGGAGCTTCCCTGTTGTGTGGTACAAAAGAATCTTGGGTTTTCTTGAGGGTGTTACAATATTAGGGGTTATTTGAGTCAACTGCAATAGTGATTTCCTGCTTGTTGACCAAGAATTTCAAACACTGGTGATATGTGGATGGTACTACTTGCACGTCATGGATCCAAGGTCTTCCCAAGAGTATGTTGTAGGTTAAATATTTGTCTAACACCTAGCATACTATATCCCTGACAACTAGTCCCAATTGAATAGGTAGCACTATCAATCCTTATGAAGATCTTTCTTCATCATCATATGCTTTTATTGTAATTTTCCTCCTAGGATCAATGGCATTTTCTGAATAGCCTAGTGCACAGACAAGTTTCAAAGTACAGATATTTAGGCCAGCTCCTCCATCTATTAGGACACATTTAATAGGGTGCTTGTGGATTAGGACCTCAATGTGTAGGGTAATGTTGTGGGGATGATTGATAGATACATCATCATGTTGAAAAAAGGATAAGAAAAGTTAGTATCAACAAAAACCTTAATGAAATGATTTATATTCAAAGATTCAAAGAAAACAAGTTATTCTAATTTACAACAAACTAAATCTTTCAAGAACATCTCATTTTCCTCTATTCTTAATGGTTTTTTAACCTTTTTGGCCCTCAGATTTCTATGTGCACAAAGGTTATTAGAATGACACTTAAGAAATGAGATTGGTATTCAACATGCAAGCCAACTATATGCCTACATGAAACTATATGCAAACAATGATGATGAATGCTATGATGAGTGGAGGATGAATGCTATATGCAATGGTGGGTGGCATTTTGTGTGTGTTTGAAATGTTCAAAGTTAGTATCAACACAAACATTAATGAAACAATTTATATTCAAAGATTCAAAGAAAACAAATTATTCTAATTTGCAACAAACTAAATCTTTCAAGAACATCTCATTGTCCTCTATTCTTAATGATTCTTTTAACCTTTTTGGCCCTCATATTTCTATGTGCACAAAGGTTATTAGAATGGCACTTAAGAAATGAGATTGTTATTCAACATGCAAGCCAACTATATGCCTACATGAAACTATATGCAAACAATGATGATGAATGCTATGATGAGTGGAGGATGATGTTTATGATAAATGAACAAGTGGAGGTGGATGCTATGGTATTGAACTAGAATGATCTATGCATTATTCTACATATGCTCAAATGAAAACTAAAAATGACTAAGATGATACTCCATATGCTCAAATGAAAACTTAAAATGAACTAATCTAAAATGCAACTATGATGCGATATGGATGATAAAATGCAAGTATGAAGCAAAATTTAAAGCTAAGATGTAAATGCAAAGAAAAACATGATGTAAAAACTAGCTATAAGACTCCAAAATGCTCCAAGCTCCAATGATAAAACCTACATGATAACTTTACTTCAAATGTGGATGCAAAATACAAGGCCCAAGGCTTGTATTTATAGCATTTTCCAAGCATATAGTGAGGTGGAAATAATCAACGGTCTAGATTCTAACAAGAATAATGGATGGTGATGATGAATAGAATCAGGGTGTTGTCCCCTTGACCAAAGACAACATGCCATTTGGATGGGAGAATCTCTTGACCAATGGGCAAGATGCCATTTGGATGGTAGATTCAAGTGTGAGAAGAGAAGACCATGTGCTTCCAAAATTGGTGAAAGTGTGGGATGAATATGTCGTGCTTTTTGAAATGAGTTGAAGATAATTCTAATTAAAAATTAGAGTTATTTATTTTCATTCGACCTTGGTGAGGTGGCACAAAAAGTTGTAGAAATGTGCTCTAATTCCTAATTGGATTTAGTGAAGATTAATTAAATAAAACAAGTTTAGGGAACCTTGTTTATTTAATTAATTTCGAAGAATATGTTTTAGATTTGGAGAATTAGAGAAGGGTGAACAATATAAATAAATTGAGAATTTATTTATACATAGTTGGAATATTAATCAAATTGCTAGTATTTAATTAATTAAAGGTGATGATCATTTTTAGGTGTATGCAGTAATCAAATGTATTAATCGGGCAATAAGCCCATCGATAGTGAGCCTTACCTACAGTGAGCATTTTGGTAGTGAGCATTTTTAAAAATCACCTTAACAAGTGTCACCTTAATTGGTGTTTTATAATTGAGAATTAGCATTCTCTATGGTTTTTCCCTTCTTGGGTTTCCATGTAAATTTTGGTGTTCATTGTGCTTGGTGTTGTTGTGTGCATTCATGTTCATATCTATTTGATTATTTTTTGATTGATATATGCCTGCTCCAAATTAATTAAAAAAAAGAATTTTTTTTTATGATAATTGATTCACCCATTGTTTTATGATAATTGATTCACCCCCCTCTTAGTTATCCCGACTTTTCAACAATTGGTATTAAAGCTTGGTCCCTTGTAGATAGAGCTTAACTGATCGAGGGAGATCTTGGTAGTTTCAACAAATGGCAGTAGCTTATCATTTTGAGGAAGAACTAAAGATAATGATAGATGATGTGAAAAGAAAAAAAATTGAAAATGAAGAATTGAAAGAAAACCTAAAGGAAGCAAATGCCTGTATCTCAAGGCTAGGGGAGTAAATCTAGAAATTCAAAGAAAGACACAGAGAGATTAGCCAAGAATTAAAGGAATCAAAGGACAGTATTGTGGATTTAAAACAACAACTAGATGAAGGAAAGAAGATCAAAGAAAATCTCAAAGATACCATCAAACAAAAATCATAAGAAAATGAGAAATTAGATCAAGAGTTAAGAAGGCTGAAAATAGAAGCAAGAGTATGTGAAAGTAGAATAATTCTATATCAACTCCTATCCCTACAAAAATTCGACAAGGATAAGGGAGGACTTGGCTTCACCGGTGAAAGCTCAAATCAAAACACCAAGGGTGAAGACAAAGCAGTTGAAGCTGAAGTGAGATATGGTGTAACAAGCATGGCCTAGAACTCTAGAACACCTAAAATATCTCTGGTCAGGCAACCAAATGCTCAAAGGTATTTATCATTTAATGGCTACTATTTTCTATGTAAGAACTTTGGACATAAGTTTGTAGAGTGTAGAAGCAAGAAGGAACCGAGTACTCAATGCTTTAATTGTCACAAGTTTGGTCACAAAGCAAGTCATTGCAAAAGTCAGTTATTTAATCCAGCTAGAAGGAATGGAATGAATAATCTCTTTCATGGTAATTGCTACTTATGTCATGGTTATGGTCACAAAGCTAATTAGTAAAAATCTAGCATTCACTTAGTCAAGTCAAGAAAAATATGTTACATGTGTAGTCAAATCGGACATTATGCTAACACATGTAGATATGTTGCTTCAAAAAAGCCTGAAAACAAAAAGAAGGTTGCAAAATTAGGTGAATCTAAGAAGAAGACCATCATGGTGTGGAAGAAAAAGGAAATGAGTGTGGAGAACTCTCCTATGGTACTAGATCCTGGTACAAGCTTTTCCATAAACTGAGCCAACTGCCTTGGCTCAGGGGGAGTATTGCTATGCATATCATGTCGGTTCCCCCTCTTCGAAGTAACATTGATGTGTTTTCGACATGACCAAGTTTGATCCAATTAGTGATACATGATGAAGCTTAATCTAACTAATTGAAAAGTGAAGTACATTTGATGACATCATCGATGTAAGTTTTTGGTGGGAAGTTCATCATGAACAATTAAGGTTAAAAGGTGGAGTTTTCAAAATGTCTCTCATAGTTTGCAAAGAAGTTTCACAAAGCGATAAAAGATTGAAGAAGATAAGTGCAAAGATGGAATCCCTTGACAGAGAATTAAGTGGTGGTATTCTGCTAAGGTTGAAGGGAGTAGAGTTGCATGAATTTGATCATCGGAAGATGAAAGAAATGGAACTAGGGTTGACTACTGATGAATTGTAGAATGTAAGTGCTCTAGGTGTGGATTTATGGGGAGAATTTCCTTGGTTTTATGATAGAGAGTCTATTATGTCCATGTTGAGTTGATTCAAGGATGGAAACATCATTTTGGCCAAACCTTATCTAATCACTAAGGAAGCCATTGAAGCTATTAATGGATTATGTAGTGTTGGTGACCTCCCTGGGAAGAAAATGGTGAAATAAAGAGATGTGGAGGAACTTATTGGTATCGACAAAGACCCCTGAGCTCTATTGATAAATACCATTATCAATCCTATAGTAAGGTATGTTGCTTACAGTATCACTTACAAAATCTATTTCAGAAATTGTGAAGGTTCTACTTTGGCTATTGTTGTATATCTTGCACATAAGATGGTGAAGGAAAATAAGCAGTTTGACTTGTGTAGCCTCATAATGGGAAACCTAATTGAGAATCTCATAATGTATTTTTTTGAGATTTATCCTTTCTAGTTTGGGTCTCTGCTCATATGTTTAGTATTTTACTTTCTGAGTTCACTACCATCAAAGAAGAATGTTAAGTGGAAGTCTGAAATCCTTGTTAGAAAGCAAGTCTACGGGTATCTAAAATATATGGAAAATAAAGCAAGTACATGGAAAGTTTATTTCTCATCCTTGCAAATGAATCTATGCTCTGGTGTGATAGGGTCTAGTCAGTTTGAGGAGGGTTCCTTCTTTGGTAAGGAGTTAGAGGCTGTCATTGGTGGTTCCCCTTCGAAACCTAAAAGGAAGAAAATTAACACATAGGAAGTCATTGCTATCTTAGAAGAAAAGGAGAAGGAAGAATATCTACCTAGATCTGACTCTTTTGATCTAGAAGAAGTTTTTTTGGTGTTGGATGAAGGTGATATGACAATGATTGGTGAAATGTGGTATGCCTGCTCTTTGGTCAGTAGGCTTAGAATTGATGATACCTTGGTTGATTATCTGCTCAAAAGGGTATTATTGTTTCAGATGTTTATGACTTGTTATTGGATGATCTGGAAGAAGTTGTTGAAGAAAGGTTGTTGTGGGAAGGATATAAAGAACATAAGTTCCAAGCTATGATAGAAAGAAGGTGTGTCAAAGCCAAACAAAAGTTATCCAAACACATTGGTGAGACAAGAGAATGCATTAAGGAGATGTCTGACATCTATGAGTATTATCTCTAGTGGCCTGCTGTAGTTGATAATTTTTAGAAGTAGAATTGAAGCTATTGAATTTGAATTGAGTGATATTGGAAAATGTTTTGAATTCTTCAAAGATAAAGATGGAAAACAAAGAATAAGAGTTGGAGAGTTGCAAGTTGAGTTATTGTCTACTCAGAGACAAAGGGAAGATTTGGTTAAAACTTTCTTGTTGGCCAAAGAAATTGTTGAGGTCCAATTGGATCATCTCTTTGATATGCTTTATGATGTAGAGGATTGTGAACAACAGTACCTATCTCCAAACTAGTCATTTTCATTTATGTTGTTGAATCAACTGGTTAGTATGTGTGGCAGAATGATTTTGGTAGTGCTAGATTTGAAGAGGATTCTTCCAATTGTGAGAGAAATGTACGAATGATTTTTCATGTGAAAAGTGCTATTTTTACTTGATCTTTTGAATGTTCTTATTTTTCCCTTTGCCTTTGATGGGAAAAAGGGGGAGAAAAAGAAGAGAAAACAAAATTAAGAAGAGGTATTGAATTGCTTGTGTAAGGGGGAGTGCTTGAAGTTTTTGGAGTTTTGTGTTTTTGAGTTTTTTTTGTTTTTTTCCATCAATGCCAAAGGGGGAGATTGTTGAGAAGTTGTTGAGATGTTTTAGCATTGTTTTCATTGATGTCAAAACCTAGATTTGGAAGGTTGTGCTCCAGATAACATACAAGAATGAGCTATCCTATCATATGCATTGATGTTGTATAGTAAGGATGTTATCTTTGATCCAGATATAGCAGTACTTCTTTTTGGGACATTTGTGCAAGATAGTTAATGAAGAATAATGAAGTCTAATATTTTGACATTGGCTATTGTGTTTCTCTAGTTATACTAAAATTGATGATAATTAAGATGTGGTCTTGGTTGTGACATTCCAATTAGCTCCAAAATATATTTAATGTAATTCAAAGTTTGTTGTCTTTTTGATAATTATGTTATGTAACGAACCTATCTTATGTATGACCTATTTATGGGTCTCTTGGTAATGTGGTAAGAAGATATTTATGTGCAACCTATCTTTTGGGTCCAGTGCTAGTGTGCAAGGCCTTATTGAATATTTTAATGTTTTTATTTATGTCGACATGTTTTGTGGTGATCTAAATTCAAATTGTATTTGGCCAACTCAAAAGACTATGAAGACATTATGTCTGGCCAACCTAGGAATGGAGTGGTATAAGTAAAACTTTTTTTTTGTTCAATGAAATAAGAAGTGTGGAGTATGATGTGTGTGAGCAGATAAAAGGGTGTGAAGGAAGAAGTAATCTATTTTGTAGAGGTTGTGTGAGGAAAGTTTGTAGAAGATTCTTGATTGGATCTACTGCAGATAGATAATGTGCTCTTAACCAGAACTAAATCCATGCATATGTAGATGAAACTTCATCAATTCACTTTTGTTAGTGAGACTATTTTGTAATTAGATGTATTAATTAGGAAGTGAGCCCATCAACAATGAGCCTTTACCTGCAGTGAGTATTTTGGCATAAGCCTTTGTAAAAATCACCTTAACCAGTGTCATCTTAACCAGTGTTCTATAATTGAGAATTAAGATTCTTTGTGGTTTTTTCCTTCTTGGGTTTCCACATAAATTCTGGTGTTCATTGTGCTTGTTGTTGTGTGCATTCATGTTCATATCTACTAGATTATTTTTTGATTGACATATGCTTGCTCCAGATTAATTAAATAAAAGAAAATTGTTTTATGATAACTGATTCATCCCCTCTCTTAGTTATCTGGATTGTTCAACATAAACCCTTTTCATTTCATCAAACTTGGACCAAAAAATGTCGTCAACCACTATTGGGTCATATTGCCACTTTTTGGACCCCCATGATCCTACACTCACCCTCCTACACACACCAAATTTTTGGCAATTTTCAAGTTATCCATACGTCCAATTTCATTCAAAGATTTCTTGACTAGCTCAAATAGATTTTGTGATGTTGAACTGTTGTTCATTTTATGAACACAAAGGAGATGAGCTTGGCAGAAATGTTGTTTTACAGTATACACATGCATATATACCCAAGAAGTATTATCTACCACAATAAATTCATCTAAAGATAATGCAATGAATTTTGACTCTTTTACTTTCTCCTTTAATTCTTGCTTTTCCACTTTAGCATGACAACTTTCCCATTCCCATCCAATGTTCACTAGTCAATGTGTGCTAGGAAATTTATGAACACCCAAAAAAAAAAATTAAAATATTCTGGGTAGTCTATCATAGGACACCCTTGTTGGCCTGTAGTTGATGTTGCACCAAAATATTGACCTCATTAATGCCTGATACAATTGCCAAAGTTAACGGATCCATGGGAGGTGGTTAGTCCATATCATGAATCCTGAGGGGAGTGTTGACCATCTTCCAACAAACTCTCCCTCAACATTACATAAGGGGATTCAAACCCAACACCTTTGGCTTTGATACCAATTGTTGGCACATAGTTGTTGTTGCACCAAAAGATTGACCTTATTAATGCTCGATACAATTGCCAAAGTTAACAGATCCATGGGAGGCAATTATTCCATGTCACGAATCTCAAGGGGAGTGCTGACCATTTTCCAATAGCCCTCTAGACAAAATATGAAAACAACACTCATCTAAAAAAAATTTGTTAGTTGTTCTCCTTCCATTACTTTTCCAAATTGAGCTTCAATTGTACCTCCACATGCAACACACTTTGACTTTCTTTGCTTATGCTCATCATATTCCATGACATGCTTACCATGAAGAAATTTTTCCTTTGATTTTAATCATACTACTAATTGTTCCTTTCCATTTATGATTTTTTTTTCATAAACTTTATCAATATAATTTTCTATAGTGTCAAGCTTTAGTTGTATCTTCTTGTCTCTTTTACATTTCCAACTACAAATCATACACCTGATTTTTTTTGGAGGTTCACCTATGTTTGCTTTCTCCATTGGTTCAATGAATGGGTACTTTGACACCCAAAATTCCTTGTCATTTCCCACTTGCGCCCCATTTTTTATTTTCCTTTTCTTTTCTTGCTACAAACATCATCTACAATGCCATCATTTTCATCCAAGTCAATTATCTTATTCTGGCTAACGAGGGTATCCCTTGGAACATCTTCTGTGGTATTTCCATCCTCATTTGACTCATTTAACTCAATGAAAATCCCACCTTCCGGTGGTGGTGAGGTATTATGAATGGCTTCTTCATTAATATTTGGTGGAAGAGTTGATGATGCAGCTCCATCTTGATCTGATGGACCAAAAACATTGCCAATTCCAAAATAAGATTGTATGGTAACTCTATGTTTTGGGCATTTTGATGGCCTCCAATCCCTTCACCACCTTGAGAAGTCTTACTCTTGTTGCACTTGCTACTCGACATCTTGATCTCTCACTTCAAATAAAAGTAGGAAAAAATGTCTTTTTGTTTAATAAGGACATAGATATAGATCCCATTTCCTACTCAATATCATCTTTAAGATTGAAGTAAGAATGGAAAAGAGAAAGAAATCCTATAACACTATGAAGAAATTATCACTCAACTTTAAGTTTAGGTTTTCACTAAATTTCTATTCGTTAATGTAGGAATGCTTGTGTTGTAATTTTGTAACTTTCCTACGATCAAATTGAAGGTTCCAAGTCCAAATTCTGAATCGAGAGCTCACAATTTTAGAATTGAATAGAATATGTAAGAATAAATGATAGTTTCAATTGTATTTATATCAATCCATATTTGAAACAATCTATGGGATTTCAAATGGTATATTTAAAATTTGGAAAATTCCATGTGATTATACAACAATACATTTAAGTGTTGACCGAATCAAGCTTTGACAGAACACATACGTTGTAATTTTCAAGACAACTATGGCCCTACAAATATCATGGAGGTGTCATGACAATTGGCGAAATGTGTCCTCAAATTTAATTATTTTTTAAAGTTATTGGTGAAATGGGTCCTCATAAGTAACTATTTTTAAAATTAAAAAAAAAAAAAAACTATTTTTAAATTTTAATTGGCGAAATGGGTCCTCATGAACAATGAACATTTAATGGTGTTGGCAAAACCTATCCTGATACACAATGTTGTTTTAATAGTATTGGTGAACATGTAGGAAATTTAATACATGCTTCTCAGATTCCAGGAAAAAATATTAATTGGTCCATTTGAAACATGTAGTTTGTTATGGCGAAATTATTACTTAAATATGCCTCATAAAATAAATCGATGGAAAATGGAAATGCATTGAATTGATAAATCATAAAATTTGGGTGATTTGGCCACCGTATTGGTTGTAATTTATTTGCCAATTTTGACTTGGCCAATATGTGATTTTTGCCAATTGGCAAAGATTCGCCACTAAAAAAATCTTTGGATGTCATTCCCATATGTGCCCTACAATGCTTGTTTTCTAGTTGGAAACTTCTTACAACCATATTTCCCTTTCTTCTCTCCCTTCCCCTTTTTTAACACTCCTGCTAGATCTACTTGTAGACAACAATGATTCAAATGGGCCATAAGGGGAAAATTAGCTTACTTAGGTAATATTTGACTAAGAGTAATGATGATAGTATTAAATATAAGTTCATATTTGAGGTTTATGTGTGTGTGGGTGGTAATGGATGTATATTGTGATCTAGCATAGATATGGTTCTAGTGAGGTACACAAATTTTTTTAGTGAGTTGTATAGTGGATTAAGTCCTTAAAAATTTACAAAAATTACAATGTACACATAGGATACTTATCACTTTATATCTCATATCATAGGATTAAGGAAAATTTCATAATCTTATGTTATCCTATTTCTCACCTTGGTCTATATGACCAAGGGCCTCACATTGGATATGATCATTTTATTTACATTCTTTGATAATAATACAATTTATTCTTGTTATTCTTTTGAGTATACAGTGTTTTCCATTGGGATTGTAGATCTTGGGTGACTATCTCCATAGGAAAATATTATAGACCCCCTTTTGGCCCCCCATTTCTATGCACATACATGTACATTACATGCAACTAGCACAAGCAATTGAATAACAATAAAAAATATATGATCAATAGAGGAAACTATTACTATTTTTTGTTGTAGATATACAAATAGAGAGACACAAACATTTGAAATTATGTATAAAGAGTGAATTTGGTGGAAATTAATAGCACCAAAGAATAGTCTTCATTAAGTACATAATTTCAATTAAATCCATAAGAATCTAGTAGGTTCATATCATTTCCTTCAAGTTGAATGAAGGGGGAAAATGCTCTTTATATGGGCATGCAATTCCATTAGACTCCTTAGGCCCAAAATAGTGCATTAGCCTATACACTAAAATCTAAGGCCATACTTAGAAAATAAGAAGTAGGTTTTTATTGGTCTCATGAGTTTCTACAAACATCATTTCTAAATTATGGATTAAACATAATAAAAAGATATTGAACCCCTTAAATTTCATAGAGTGAAAGCTCAAAGTTATGTCACACTTCGAGCCAACTTATTAGCATAAGTGAATTTAAGCATTTCCAATCAAAAATCAATTTTCGTCAAACATATGATCTAGTTAGATTTATTCTAGATAAATTAGATATAGGCTACAACTTTTTCAACTATAAGTGCACTAATTACATATGTAGTATCACTTTATGACCAATTTATCAAAAAAATAAAATTATTCAAAAAACATTTTTTTTCACAATTATTATAATTATTAATTATTAATTATTATATTCTTATATAATACAAAATATAATTAATATATTATATATTTTATATAATACAGATTAAATTATATATAATATAATTATATTCATTATTATATATAATAGTATATAGGTTATATTATTATTATATATTATATTCTATAATAAAAATGATTAAATATAAATAATAAATTATTATAATTAATGAATAATATATTTCTATATAGATCAAATTAAATTAATTTATAAAAAATCTAATAGTTTAATTGATAAGAGTGTTGTTTTCTAGATTTAACTGTGTGTAGTTTCTTAGCATCAATGTTTTGGATCACACTCTGTGATCCATCATCAGGATGAAACAAGAGCTATAGGAACAAGATGACTAAACAATTGGGAAAAAGAAAGAGAGATAGAGGAGGAGACAATTCTATATAGAGAGTGTTACGCCCCAATTGTGTAAATACTATTTACTATTACTATGTAGGGTAAATATGAATGTAATGTAAATTTTGGAGATGAATAAATTGTGCTTGTACTTTGTTATCAATGCATTATATGTGAATGTTATCTCATGGAAAAGTACTACATATATGTGAATGGATGGTTATTGAATTGATATTATAACTTTGGAGATGTATTATATATACTACATATTTTATGAATAGTTGACTACCGTGTGCACGTGCTAGCGGTTGTAGGTATATGCTCAATTCCCCTAGGCGGAGGGAAGTATCACTCATGAGAAGATCTTGGCCGGGTAACCAATAACAAAAACTATTTGAGCATATACACACCATAGTAGAATAATTGAGTTAATTCATTATGTGGGAAGAGGGTAATTCATCCTTAGTTGATGTGTTTGCATAAGTAAAATTCTTGATTACTACTGAAATGTATTATTGGGTGATGTTTATCTATTTGAGCTTTAGTGTTTTTTATTGTACTATTATGATTATATTGATAAGCATAACATATGTGGAGTATGTGTATATATATGCACAAATATGTCAATGGGATCTAATGACATGTATATGCACATGTATAGATATACCACACGTAAACATTTATCAATACAATGGTAATTGTGTAAGGCTATATGTGAATCAAATGTGAATATATATATATATATATATATATGTATAGTATATATACATATCCATATGTATATGGGCATGTTCAGGATCATGGTATGCCAAAAAGTGGCAATGGAGAAAAAATAACGTGTTTCATTGATTCAAAAACGTGAAAATGCCGAGTTGACTTTATGTGGCTTGGGTGTCAGTACACACTACCGAAGCAAAACCCAAACCTAGATTTCCAAATTGGATATCCGATTCAAATCATATATCCGATTTGTGACAACATATATATTTCCATATCGGCCTAATTAAAACTCATTCTCATTTCACAACTAGTTAATCGCGGCAAGCACACAGTCAAAAGTTTATTTCGCAAATTAGATATCTGATTTGGTGCAAATCCATCTTCAAAAGGTTAGATTATTGATTTTTCTTTGCTCTAATCAAATTTGCAATTAGATTTGTGTAATTTTAGTTGATTTTTTTCAAAATAGGGTTTTTGATAGATTTTTTATGAAAAAATTGAATTTAGTATGGATTTTGATGAAAATTGAATGTTTGTAATGGATTTTGATGAAAGTTGAATGTTTGTAATGGATTTTGATTTAAAAATAGTGTTTTTTATGTATTTGGATTAAAAATTGGAGAATTTTATAGATTTTTGTTAAAAACTAGGGTTTTTGTTGGATTTTTTTAAAAAACTAGGGTATTTTTATAATATTTTCATTTATATTGTCTTATTTTAATTAGATTAATTTGCTTTTAATTTTAATCAGGAATTATGGTTGCTCCACCACCTCCACCACCTCCACCACCTCCACAGCCATCAATTCAAGAATTAATTTCTGAAAAATTGCAACAATTAAGGGGCATTTGTGAATTTTATACGAGAGTCCCTCAATTATCTGAGATGTCAAACACAATGAAAGAAATAATTAAAAACATAGAAACCCTCTCCTCACAACATAATGCCTTTCATTCATGGCGAGAAGACATGAGAGAATATTATGCATGTGGATCGTCCTATGAGGATGTGAAAGATCTCAGAATAACCAAAGCCCAAATAGCCTCTTTATTTGTTAACCCCCGCACTGGTTTGCTAGTTAATGTTAATAAAACAAAACTTTCTATAAAATGGTGCACTCATAGAGACATTGTAGAAAATTTTTGGGATCATCAGTGTATGGTTTTTTTGAAACCACCAAACAACAATTGTGATATACCATTTTATTTTATAAAAAAATTATATGATGAGTTTGTGTTAGGGCATCATGTCAATTACTTTGAAATTAAACCCTTCCAGGGCGTTGGTGGAGGTATGCCCCAGGATAGACCAGGGGTAGTTAGAGTAATACCCCGCCCATATGTTCCCCCTCCTCCCCTTCCTCCACCACCTTCAGTATACCATCTAGATATTATGCATGATGCGGCCACACAGACTATCCACGTTATTCACTCTTTGAGTGGTCTTTTGGTTGCAAATGCTTATGTAGTAGCTCAACCACATTCTGGTGATGTTGGTGATGGCTCGAGTGCTGCTATGTCATCCTCGTCAGGTCCACATATTTGTGTACCACATACTTGCTCCATGTGTCACAAGATATGCTTGGGCCCTCTTGTACAGCCTGTCGAGCATCCCTTAGACACTTCCAATTATGACTTCCATGATGTGGAAATTATAGATCAGACGCAGGGGAGTGGAGCACACCATATAGAGTCCTCTCCTACTAGAGAGGGGGACATTGGAATAGTGACACAGGTAAAATTTAAGTTGTGAATTCATAACTTGAATTTGTTTTTAAATGAATATTAATAAGAGATAGTATAATGTACTAATATTTATTTACATGGTCTATTTAACAGTTGATGTCCGAGGAGGAGCTGACACATGTGACAGATAGCACCCTGAGGGCCATTTCATTTGGCCTCGACATGCACACATTATATATTTTTGCACTCACTCATTTACATTTATTTATTATATACTTTCTTGTCATTTGAATTGTCATTAATGAAATTATATAATAACTTATATGTTTATCTTATTTTCCTCTTGTAGGAAATACCTTGTGCGAGCGAGGTGTAGCCTTGCCCAAATTATGGAAGTGCATTGTTGGATAAGGGGAAGGTAATTGAACTCAAATTTGATTGAATTAAGAATTTTAAGATCTTTTATTGATTATAAATACATCAATATAGATTGGTAGTTTCATATGTACTTGTCATTTTTATGTGTAGGGAATTATGAGCTATACGTCCTTGTTGACAAGTGACACAATGCCCGAAGTAGTACATATTAGAACACTTGAAGGAGTAGGTGTTGAAGCACCTCAAGGAGGAGGTGTCAAAACACCTAAAGAAGTATGTGTTCATTTTATTTTGTGTTTGGTATTTATATGTTCCTATTACTGACAATTGTATGCTAACTTGGATCACTTTTATGTTTTTGTTCACCTATATAGATTGAAATTACAAAAGATGGTTTGGTCGGTTCTTTGAGAGGGGCATATTCTAGGACTCCTAACCCTTTGAAGAGACGGATATTTCAGATAATCAAGATTACAATTTTAGAGTTCAATTATAATTTAATGCATATTGATTTTGATGTTAATTATTCAATTTTAAATTATATAGTATAACTAATCTCAATTGTGGTTTGACTTTTTCTTGTCCAGCTACCTTCAGAGGCAACGAGTGCTTCAAAGAGGATCCATTTTGATGATCCACTAATAGTTTAGGATGAGATAGACATTTTGGCATGTAAATATTTAATAGATACCGAGATGGCATATGCCACATATTGTAAATTTTTTTTGAGTTGGCGTTGATGCCATTTTTGTATATGGACATACACTTGATTATTGGATAATTTGATATATAGAAGTTGACAATCAAAATTTAATTGCCTCCTCTTGTGTATAATTAAACTCTTTGAAATTTTAATCAAGTGAGCAATGGTTAAATATCTTGATGTACAATATAGTTTTTACAAAGTCAACCTAGCGGTTATGCAATTACTTCACAGATACATAACTAATAATTAAAAATTTATTCATATTATTAATTACATTGCATTGCACATCTTTCAAACTCAAAGCATTACTTCACATTGCATAAGTAACAACTAGATACTGATAGATGAAAAGATTTCAATTATAGGCCTATTGCCCCCTCATTCCACACACTATGCAACCATTTACTTGCGGTATAGGGGCCAAACAATGGAGAAAACATGTAAAAATAATATATATATGCAGCCTAGAAGCATGAATTAGTACCAATATTAATGCACCACCATTGATTACCTTGAAGTAGACATTTGAATCAGCATCATTCTTCAAGAAGCCCAAACTAGATAGGTACCGATCAATCCTTTCGTACCATGCACGAGGAGCCTGCTTAAGACCATACAAGGCCTTCTTCAGCTTACACACATGTGACTGCTTCCCATGAACCTCAAAACCATCAGGTTGCTCGACGTAAACTTCTTCCTCAATCACGCCATTGATAAAATTTGTCTTCACGTCCATTTGATGAATCTTCCATCCTCTTGATGTAGCAAGGGCAATGATAGTTCTGACAGAAGTGTAACGAGCAACAAGAGCAAATGTTTCTTCATAATCAACTCCCTCTTTCTGAGAAAACCATTGTCGATCAGCCAAGTGTTGGTGTCAGTGGGTACATTGCTTGACAATGCTGAGAAAAACAAATATTCATTCTTCTGTGGAGAAACATCATATACATCTACAATGGAGGCTTGATGCTTAGGTCTATTTGAATAATGTTTGGAAAAGTGACCAAACTTATCACACCTAAAACATTGAATTTTTTCAATTCACAATGAAGGTCTGGACAATGAAGCTCTTTTATTTGGGTTGCAGATCAAACAAATTGAAAAAGGAGACAAGGGGTCAGAAGTTCTAATCTACTTCCTAAGAATTCAAGAGACAATATTGACTTGGTGAAACAAAACCAAACTTTGTTTCACCACGCAGGAATCGCCCCAACTATGCAAAACCATTGCAACCTTCAAGGAAATGTGCTTATGGTTTTCATATCATGAATAAATACCTTCCAATAGAACAATATTTATCCAGACAGAAGTTAAGAATCCATAGAGTAAGCTCAGGCTAACTTTAGGAAAATTTTATTCCAAGTGTAATCTAATTCTAATCTATCTCCAATCTATGGTGGAAAAGTTATGGAACCACACACACTATTTGACAATAAAAGTGGTTCAAATCAAATCATGCATAAGAGCTTTTATTATTAGAAATTGTCTATCACAACAATTCTATACACTGTCTCCACCCTTTACAAATGAGGGGCGAGCTCAATTTCACTTTAAGGCTAGCAGACTTCCTCTTTTCTCTTGCCATTTTAGACTTAACATGCTGAGCGGACTTCACTCATTCACTTTCCATGTTCATATTCTTCTAAGTGCGGACACTCATTATCCTCTTGAAGCAGATTTGGCAAGATTCCATCTTTTATGCCATGTCACTCTTTGGTAAGCGTGGACCTTGTCAAGTTTAATGGCCAAGACATGTGTTGGACTTCAATCATGCTTGACACATCCCTTTCTTAACATGGGCGGGCTTTGCTGAGTGTTTGTGCCAAGAAACAAGGGTGGAATTTCCTTTATGTATTGCTAGCGGACTTTGCTATATTTTATGCCACTTTTGTATGGCTAGGAAGGCTTAGTCTTAGCAAGTGCCATGTTTTACTCTTGAAGCAGACTCTACTCTCCTCTTTGCTAGAGGACTTCCTTCTCTCTTTTCCAAGCTCTGTCATGTGTTGGAATGACTAGAAGAGATCAACGAAGCTGCTAACATCAAAAAAATTGTGGTAGCTTGATATACAAAGTCTATTGATGCCAGGGTTCAATTTGTATGATATTGAGAGTGGTAGCTTAATATAGGTCCACAATACCTTTTTGTAATATCATAGAACAGGGCTCATAGACTAACCTCCAGTCAAAATTTCTCTCAAATGCACAAAAAAGAATGAAATTACTTCAAACCAAGTTTGTGAAGAAGTTAATTATGTTGCCCACTAGTTTCCCTTAAGAGTCCAATGTGCTAAAAGACAACAATATTTGAAGGGCTATTTCTCAGAGACTGTGGGGCATATAGACACTCTGTCAGAGGCTATGGTATCGTGTTGGGACAATCTACATAAACCTCTCTCGGTTTTTTCTATCTCGGAGGAATTTTCCTGTGGTGATGACTTTTCAGTGGAGGGAAAAGTTGGCAGATGCAAGCAGTGTAAAGTTGCAAAGTGGTGCAACTTTCATTCCTGCTTCGTATGATAAGCGGACTATTCCAACTTTGTATTGTGCGGTATGGAGTGCACGTTCGCTAGGAATGGTCCTCTTTGCACCAAATCATGCAAATCACTACGAGCTACATTGGGCCAGGCGATTTCCCTTAAGAGTCCAAAATGCTAAAGAGCAGCA